>JAFMOD010000210.1:1029441-1075897 GCA_019802435.1 Corydoras maculifer
GAAAAGGGGGCTGAATAATTTTGCACATCGCACTTTTCAGTTTTTTATTTGTAAAAAAATTGTTGATTCATGTATAACTTTCATTCCACTTCACAATTGTATACCACTTTGTGTTGGTCTTTCACAATAAATTCCAGTGAAATATATTTATGTTTGTGGTTGTATTGTGTCAAAATATGGAAAAGTTCAAGGGGTATGAATACTTTTGCAACCCACTGTACATACACACACACACGCATACATACACACACTGTGTATATATATGTGTATATATATATATATATATATATATAAATAAAAACACAAGGCGGCACGGTGGCTTAGTGGTTAGCACGTTCGCCTCTCAGCGCTAGGGATTCCCGGTTCGAATCCCCATCTGGGTGGAGTTTCCATGTTCTCCTCGTGTCTGCGTGGGTTTCCTCCGGGTTCTCCGGTTTCCTCCCACAGTCCAAAAACATGGATCAAGTCAATTGAATTCTCCAAATTGCCCCCTATAGAGTGTGTCTGTGTGAGTGAGTGTGTTCCCAGCGATGGATTGGCGCCCTGTCCTGGGTCAATCTGCCCAGCGCCCGAGACGTTCTTCCCTGAATGGGCATGGGGAACCCCACCGCGACGCCAATAGAGAATAAGCGAGAGATAATGAATGAATAATGAGTATATATATATATATATATATATATATAAAATGAATGAATATATAAACACATATCTATATTCTGCTTGTGTATATATCAAACCTCAATTAATGAATGTTTCAGTTCATGTATTTGCCCTGTGGACATACAGTATAAAGAATAGCTGTATTAACTGATGTTCAATCAAAGCTCACTTCAAATGATTCAGACACCCCTCCAAAAGCTAATTCCCAGCTCTTATTATGATGAATGCCACTTAAAGGGTTACAGGTTTGCCCCTCTTACACCAGCTTAATGAACATTTGTCCTCAATAGCAAATGGCTCATTTAAAATATGTTTAATGTCAGTCCTCCTGCAGGTCAGTCAGATATCAAATATTCCAATTACACTCGCTTCAACTGTTTGACTGAATCTGATCGTCATGCTATTAGTCTTCATGATTAAACAAAAACAATCCACTACAGGGCCAGTGGAGAATCTTTATAACAGCAATGTGCATTTCTTAGATGATGTTTAATATCCATTCAGCGGGAACAGGTCATCTGAGGCAAGGCACGATCATTAAAGAAGGGATATTAACTCCGTTCATCTTGATTCACACTGTTATTATCAGAGTAAACATCAAATTTGAGGTTTTATGGGACGCATTTTAAGAGGCCGCAGAGAGGGCGGGGGAGCTGCCCTCCTTAATGGGACGCACCAGAGTCACTGCAGGAGCCCCTTCACTAGCCATTAAACCTTGAGAGTTAACCCAATGTTAATTGTTCATTTGCTGACTGGCTGCAATGCACAGGAGACACCGGCTAGTCAAGGAGAGGGCTCATTCATTCTTATTAATGTGAGATGTGGGAACATGGCCGTTTGTAACCCTTTAGTGCTCGAAGCGCCATTTCTAATAAAGCCACAACAAACCTCCACCAAGAAGCATTAAAAGTCCATTTCCGATTCTTAAATATGTCACCGTGACCGTTTCCCACAGACAGGACTCAGGAGCCGATAGTGCCCACCGCTTTTCAACAGAGATCCGGGCGTAATGTATAAACAGTGAGCAGGGATTTAAGGATTTTGCCGTCTGCCTTTACTGATCAATCATTTATTGTTTCCAACATATGCAGCATTTATGCGAGTCAATTATGATAATGACAGAAAGGGTATTTTTACATCTGTCCGAGGAGGATACAACCTAATTGCATTAAATAATTGGTTAATAGGGCCGACCATTTGCCCAATTTTTATAAGTACTAACAGGCCAGGGAAAAATCTAAAACACCAATTTGGTCTTTGGAAAGATGGAGCATTCAAGGGATAATTGTATTTGCGCCAGAATCTGCTGCAGATCTGCCGGGGCACTTCAAAAGTAAAATAAATAGCTAGCCGAAAAGCTGAAGGGGAAGAAAATACACAAAGAAAAGAAATGAAAAGGGGGAAAAGAAAGAAAAGGGAAGAGAGTGTGCAAAACAGAAAGGCTCAAGAGGGTTTAGGTAATTACCTCATTGGCCAACTCCAGCAGGACAGGGGCTGAAGGATGTTTCTGGGCTTCGCTACGGTACCTTCGTGGTTAAAGAGAAGGAGAAAAAAAAAGACGCAAAGAGTCAACAGACACAGAGAGAAAGGACAACAAGAACGGGCCAGCCACGACATGTTGATGTTCCCATAGGCTTTAGCCTCCACGGCATTTGGAATGCTTTCCCCGGTTTAAAGGATGGAGCGCGGAAACCTCAGACTGTCCTCAAATCAGACAAGCATGATCATTAACAAAACGAGCCAGCTCGTCCTCCTCCCCGGCAGAAACCACAAAGCCCTCCACGATCCCCATCCAGATAACGGCTGAGGTTTGTTGTTGAGCGAGTGTTTTGAAACTGGCTTCTGTTGCGTAAAATACATTTATTAAGCTTCGCAAAGACAACATGAATATAGAATATGCTTCCTGACCGCTGGTCAGTTTGCTTATTTTGTTAGTTTGCACACAAACTTCTCTCTCAAGCCCCAAATACATCTCTCGCATGATGGGTCACCTGACTCGCACAGGTCCCCTTGCCACTGTCTGTAGTGCTTTTGTTTCTACACTGTATCTTCAGCAGATATGAATTAGGGATGAGACGATTCATCGTTTGGGTAATTAATCATGATTATAAATGCTACAATTAATTACTCGTAAGAGCGACTCAATAGAGTCATGACGACGTTCAAAATAAGTAACCGGGCGGCACGGTGGCTTAGTGGTTAGCATGTTCCCCTTTCAGCACTGGGTGGAGTTTCCATGTACACCCCGTGTCCGTGTGGGTTTCCTCCAGTTTCCTCACACAGTCCAAAAACATGGATCAAGGTCAATTGAATTCTCCAAATTGCCCCATAGAGAGTGTGTTTGTGTTCCCAGTGATAAATTAGTGCCCTGTCCTGGGTGTATCTGCCCAGCGCTCAAAACGTTCTCCCCTGGATGGGCAATAGGAACCCGCCCCGTGAACCTAGTAGAGGAAAAAGCAGAAGATAATGAATGGATGGATGGTTGGTACCCATAACTTTAGATCAAGTGGCATGACTTACATAGAACAAAACTTCACAAATGAACTGAATATTGTGTTAATATTTATCAAAAGCGCTTCGGTTTGTTATTTGGTTTATATTAATTAAATAACGAACATAACAACCTGCACATTGTTCCTGTGATGGTTGTGAAACTGTTTAACTCCTCACTTAACAACTTTTATTGTGAAATAAATTAATACATACATAAATAAAAACAAAAATATTCATTTCAACATAATCATGATAAATTATGATGCAATATTACATTATAACCTGATCCACAACGCAATATAGTTTTAATGTTTAATTCAATATATATATATATATATATATATATATATATATATATATATATATATATAGGCGGCACGGTGGCTTAGTGGTTAGCACGTTTGCCTCTCAGCACTAGGGATTTCCGGTTTGAATCCATATCTGGGTGGAGTTTCCATGTTCTCCCCGTGTCTGCGTGGGTTTCCTCCGGGTTCTCCGGTTTCCTCCCACAGTCCAAAAACATGGATCAAGTTAATTGAATTCTCAAAATTGCCCCCTATAGAGTGTGTATGTGTGAGTGAATGTGTGCCCAGCGATGGATTGGCGCCCTGTTCTGGGTCTATCTGCCCAGCGCCCGAGACGTTCTCCCCTGGATGGGCATGGGGAACCCCACTGCGACCCTAATAGAGGATAAGCGAGAGATAATGAATGAATAATGAATGAATATCTAATATATATATATATATATATATATATATATATATATATATATATATATATATATATATATATATATATAAAACTACACTTACACTATCCATCCATCCATTATCTTCCGCTGTTTTATTTTACTAGGGTCACGGGGGCATTTTATTTTTCGAAATTGCAAATAACCGACCGTCGTCCGTCTAATCAAGGCAAATGTCCACGCGCTTTCATTTTGTTTTAGCATGAGACGGCGCGCACATTTGCAGGCACAGCAGGTGCGAGCCAGGATCTGGAAGGCCTGGTGATTTGTTTAGAGGAGATTATATCTGTCAGTGGGGCCCACCCACTCACACGTACACGCTCATCTAGTCATTATTAGGTCGAGTGGACTGATTCTTACCTCTGGTAATAGTCTTCAATGACGTCTGGGATGTGGTGTTTCATAAGACTTCTTTTCATCCTTTTCTAAAAAAAAAAAATAATAAACCAACAAAAAAATAAAATAAAACAAAACAAAACAAAACAGTCCCACAACGGAGGAGTTAGTTTTTATTTCAGCTTACAGACATCAGAACACTTAATAACCATCATAACTCACTCTGATTACAATGACCTTGCACAAAGCGAAAGGGGCAGCTGTTTGGATGTTGCTTATTGTATTATTATTATTGTTATTATTGCTTTTTGCAAATATAACCTGGTTTCTCGCCCCGTGTGCCAATGCAGTCTGTAAGATATTAATTAGAAAATCGTTTCATAATGATAAATCTACCTTGGATTAAAGCATGCTTTATATATCTATACATATATTTTTACACTATAGGATCTTATTACCATTTTAACCAGGGGAGACTGAGCATGGTTTAAAAACAACTTATTTAAAATCTACAAAAAAGCAATTCCAGCGGGACATGCCGCTTGAGTGACACCTGTCAGGAGGATGATGAATGACTCCATTTTGTGCCTCTGCAGCCTTCTGCCACTCCCGGCATCGGCCATTTATCATCATCGGCTGTCAGCCGGGGAAAGCGGCAGTGACAGTGCGAGTCAGCAAACATTTAGCACACGGAGCCGCACTACACGGGGAAATTATTATTGTCAGAATAATAATGGTTTAGCATAATTTATTACAGGTCCACCAAATAAGCAGGGGCTAGATGTTATTAGACAGATGGATGGGAAGGCTTGGCAGGATTCCACCGAGAATCAGACAGGGCCCTCGTCGAGTGAGTGGGGGAGTGGAGCTGGGGGGGGGGGGCCTCCGCCGAGCCAATCAGAAAGCTGGCAGTTCAATTACAAAGAAATAAGGGGACATTCATCATTCAATTAGGCACCTGTCAGGCCTCACAAAGGAAGAAAACTTCTAACCTGGTACTCCTGGGAGAAGATGCTCAGAAGAGTGGACTGCGAGTGACTGGAACAAATAAAAGAAGGACAAAGTTAATTACCAGAGTGCATTGCACAGAGACAAAGAGAGAGGGGCGCTTCAAAGGCAAGGCCGGCTGCCCTGTAATCTGAAAGAACATGAAAACAAGTGTGGCAAAGTTGTTCCAGATGAACATCTCGGACAAAGGTTTCCTGCTGAGGTGCGTCTTGAGGGGAGGGAGGTAAGGTTACAGACAGTGGAGATGGTGTGAAATGAGAAGAAATAAAAACACTCCCACTACTCATATCGCTGTCTGCTTCAGGAGGCTACAGCCGTCCCCGTCTTTAACGGCCACAGCGGGGAAAAATTCCATAGAACCGTGAGAGAGATGTGCAAACACGGGGGGACATCACGAGTCCCCATGCAATTCCATCACAACTCAGGACCTGCATGTTGGTTCTGATTCAGAAAGCTGTATTTGGCAACATGGGTGTGCTCCCTGCACGGGGATAAGGAACCGTGCGTTTCCGCTGAAACCGGCTGACTTTGAAAATGGAAACTTTCCCTGCAGGAAGCCGGGGCTCCCGGGAGTCACTCGATTCCATGACGCGCCATGGGCTCCATTCGGCCCGAGCCGAATTCAATGTCAAGCACCTGGCTGTGAAGGAAGACTGACTGAGAGCATTCTGCTGACCCACTGTTGTCGCCCCATTAGCACACAAACTCCTCTCTCAAGGCCCCAAATACCTCCCTCGGCATGATACGTCACCTGATCCACACAGGTCCCCTTCCCACTGTCTGTAGTGCTTTTGTTTCTACACTGTATCTTCAGCAGATATGAATTAGGGACGAGACAATTCATCGTTTGGGTAATTAATCATGATTATAAATGCTACAATTAATTAATCGTAAGAGCGACTCAATATAGTCACGATGACATTGATAAGAAAATTTGCATTTGGTTGGTAGCCATACATTTAGTTCAAGTGGCATAACATACATAGAACAAAACTTAGCAAATTAATTGAATATTTTGTGTTAATATTCATCAAAAGCGCTTCGGTTTGTTATTTGGTGCTTACATTGAATAAATAACGAACATAACAACCTGCACATTGTTACTGTGATAGCTGTGAAACTGTTTAACTCCTCACTCAACAACTCTTATTGTGGAAAAAAAAAAAAGAAAAAAAAATTATTTATTTATATATATATATATATATATATAATTTTTTTTTTTTCGCAATAGTTGCAATATTGTAATCATGATGCAAATGTGCAATAATATATATAACTTACTTAACACTACCACTTACACTATTCATCCATCCATTATTTGCCACTTTATCCTCTACAAGGGTCGCCCATCCAGGGGAGAACGTATCGGGCGCTGGGCAGATACACCCAGGACAGGGCGCCAATCTATTACTGGGCATACACACACTCACACAGACACACTCTATATGTGGCAATTTGGAGAATTCAATTGACCTTGGTCCATGTTTTTAGGCTGTGGAAGGAAACCGGAGAACCCGGAGGAAACCCACGTGGACACGGGGAGAACATGGAAACTCCACCCAGATTCCAACCGGGAATCCATAGCGCTGGAGGAGAACATGCTAAACACTAGGCCACCCTACGAACGCACTATTTTTTTACATTATTCTGTATTATTTTGTATT
The DNA here is from genome assembly GCA_019802435.1 of Corydoras maculifer. Lineage (NCBI taxonomy): Eukaryota > Metazoa > Chordata > Actinopteri > Siluriformes > Callichthyidae > Corydoras > Corydoras maculifer. The sequence goes on from JAFMOD010000210.1 coordinate 1,036,351, forward strand.
TAATTCAACTGTGCTTATTATTAATTCTTTAATTTAATACTTTACTTCTGTATATTTTAACACGACAAATGAAGCATCTGTATTCTGATTTGGATTTTTGGCCGTTTTTTGGGTACAGTTACTGTAATCATTGCATAATAATCGTATAATAGCGATTATTTCTTAGACAATAATTGTACCAACTTAACCCGTAATCGTCTCATCCCTCATGTGGATGTTACATTAAATGGACTTCGCTTTATAAGCCACTTAGTTAAGGAGTGTTCAGCCAAGTTTCCTACCTGCCATGAAATATCAACCTAGTACTGAACTACACAATCAATCATACCCACATACGCGCACACACACACACACACACACACACACACACACACACACACACACACACACAAGAGAAACCACAGCGGGTCCAATGAAAAGACTCTTTGTGCTAGTGTATTTTATCCATCCATCCATCATCTTCAGCTTTATCCTCTATTAGGGTGGCAGGGGGCGGTTCCCCATGCCCAGCCAGGGGAGAACGTTTCAGGCGCTGGGCAGATACACCCAGGACAGGACACCAATCTATCGCTTGGCACACTCACTCACACAGACACACTCTATATGGGGCAATTTGGAGAATCCAATTGACCTTGAGGTGGCTTAGTGGTTAGCATGTTCTCCTCTCAGCACTAGGGATTCCCGGTTCGAATCCCCATCTGGGTGGAGTTTCCATGTTCTCCCCGTGTCCGTGTGGATTTCCTCCGGAACCCCCCCGCGACCCTAATAGAGGATAAAGCATAAGATAATGAATGAATTGACCTTGATCCATGTTTTTGGACTGTGGGAGAAAACCGAAGAACCCGGATGAAGCCCACATGGACAACATGGAAACTCCACCCAAACTGGGATTCGAATCGGGAAACCCTAGGGCGATGAGGAGAACGTCCTAACCACTAAGCCACCATGCCGCTCTAGTGTTTTTTATATTATTCTAATGATATCAATATTTGACTCGGTAAAAACACTCAGACTTAGAAAAAGGAAAACATATTTTACCCATGACTGCAGTTCGAGCACACGTCGCCGCCAAGCCGAATGTCAACAAACCCAGGACGGCGGAAAAATAGCATATTTGCGAGATTACCTCTAAAGAAAGAAGGCTGCCACAGAATTAATTTACAATGATATGCACAGGCCAATGGGTCAGCACAATTAAGTGGGCCATTAAACGGTCAACTGTCAACATGTGAACACTTACGGAGAGGAGAGAGAGGGGGAAAAAAAAAAAAAAGCCTTCCTCACTTCAACCTTGCACCTGAACATTTCAACAACATTACTGCTCAATTCTCAAGATGTGACCATCCCATCTGCTGAATCCGACATCTGTTAGGTTTTAAATGGATTACTCTCTATAATGATCATGATTACTCCCTAATTGCTAAATCTTTGCCCTGTTAAGTTTAAAGGGAGGTAAACTGCCCTAAATTTCTGTGAAAACATATCGCTTTCAAGCAACTAGGGAATTCTGACACGCTTTGAAACCACGGCCAACATTCTGTTTCACGGTTAATACGTGGCTAATAAAGAAAAGCTCAACCGACAATGAAATAGTAGGTGTGATGGATCAGCAGGTTCTTAAAATCGCATGTAAAGGATTTTAAAGCAACAGGTAGAAGGTTCCCATTTCCACTGGTTCTCCAGAGTGCTCTCCGCTCATATACTGTCAAAACACAGATATGTACACAACGTGCTTTACCACAGAGACATGATCTCAGCAAGCCTTGAACACAACTGCTATATTTTATATTACACAGACACCAGCTCTATTCCCAACTGTGTTTCATCAAACCAGGTTTCTAGCTCTGGGCTCTTACTCGTTGTTGATGAAGAGTATAGAAAAATTGATTTGAGACCTTAGAAAGCTCATCTTCACAAACTAAATAAGAGTGCAGAAGAGCTTAAAAAAGTCATGACTGAAGACTGAATTCTGCTGTGACAGATCCAGTTGTAGTTGGATGGTATAAAGGTATAAAGAAATTATTCACATTATTCATATTTATTTAATGTTTGAATCTGTTATTTGCAATGAGGTTTAAACAAACATGACCAGGAATATACCTACAAATGAGCCCGCAGAAATGCAAGCACATGTTTGTTTTTGTAAACACACTAACAATCATAACCTTAACCCAACCATAATTATAACATAAAACAATTATATGACATTATTTTACAGTAAAAAAAATAATTATTTAATTTGTGAGCAGTCCTCGCAAATACATGAGGTTACGCAGTGTGTATACACCACAATATTACACACACAAAATTTATATATATATATATATATATATATATATATATATATATATATATATGTTTTTTTTAAATTATTAATCATTTGTGTATTCATCTAGTGTAATTCATTTAGACATTAGTATATACATATACATATACATATATATATATATATATATATATATATATATATATACACACACACACATACATAATAAACATATAAATTTAACATTTTATATATTGTGCACTTGAAACACAATTATAACACAATATTAAGTAACATGCTATTAATTATTTTGCATTACAGTAAATGAATTAACTTTTAAAACGAAAAATTACTAATTCTTACACAACCACCTACACTATATATAAAAACACTAAAGAGCTTAATTAGCTGAATCTGAACTTCGATCCCCCTTTCTATAATGCTTGAATTTGGAGGAATATTAAATAAAACATTTTAACAAACAAAACTTAATACAACAGCTTACTTATGAATGTACATATACACACACACACACACACACACACACACACCCCTACTCCAAAACACAGAGGCGTGTGTGTGTATTAATATATTCATATCTATCCATCCATCTACATATCCACCTACTTCAGCAGTGTATTTACAACATGTGAGTTTAAGGAAATAACTTCACTGGAATAAAAATGAAAAGCACCATTAGAAGGTCATAGAACAACATTAAGCCCATCGCCTCTAGCCTATAATTTCTAACAGGAAAAAACAGAAGGTCTGCAATCAGATCAGTGCCTTGGAAATCATTCAGAACATAATTACCCTTCTCTACAACCTAAGACATTGCATTAATATGCATGGCGCTGAATATAGCACTGAGGCCAATTTGATTAAAATATCCCCAGTCAGACTCCTGTATGATGCTCAGATGAAGATGAGGGAGTTAAACCACACACCCTGCTCTTGTTTTTTTAGTTATTTTTTTTTTTAAAAGGGAAAAAAAAAAAAAAAAAAAAACTATAGTCCATGATTGGAAATCCATATTTCTAGCTCTTGTTTAATAAATGTTTTATTGCACCATGTCTAAATGAATTACACTTAAAGTCTGTTCTAATCCATTTTACAAATGATTAATAATTTTAAAAAAACACCAGCAATTAACCTAATGAATGCCACCTGGCTAATGATATCCATCATATGTTTCCACAATAATTAGCACCCGCTACATGCGTTTGCGGCAGTGGAGCAGAACGAGACGTATTCCTAATGATTTAAGGACTCAGACAAAAGAAGGAGTGAACACTTTGGAATTAATTAATTGAATGATGACATATTTGGAAACATGATTTCCTCCCGATAGCGTCGACACTCACACAGGCTGTATGTAAATAGACATGCGACGAGCAGTTGGACCTTGTTTCCCCGATATCTTCAGCTTCTCCAGCTTTCCAGTGATGGATCAATATTTTGCACCAGAGGAAGCAAATTTTGCATTTGCTTTTTGCTGCACATATGTAAATTACCCTAATTATACATGCTGATAAGTGCTGAGGAACATCTGTTTCAGTCCAGACAGCAGCCGTACGACGAGAAGATGCACAACTGTGCGAGATGCGGCGCACAAAAACAAGCATGTGCTGTGTGGCGGTTAGACGACGTTGAAATGACAAACTCCTTAGCCAATTCGAAAGTTTATGCTAAAAAAACGTGAAATTATCAACACGTCATCTCATTAAAAAGCATTTGTTTTGCATTTTAAACCAAACTTAATGAGATGTTTCTGATTGGACAAGAGCTTTGGAACACATACAGTACATGAACACATACGGTCACTGTCAGAACTTCCGTTTGCATCGTTAGAACTAAAGACGACTATTTCTATTTCTATAAACCATCGTTTTCGGATACAACCTCAGGTCAGGTACTTTTTCCATACCAAACATGAGTAATGTGTGTGTGGTGGATCAGAAAAGATCACATGCTTTTATATAAAGCAACATATAAATATCCCAGCTTGATGGTTTGGGGTCAGAACACAGGGTTGGCCATGATACAGCCCGTCTGGAGCAATGAGGGTTAAGGGTCTTGCTGAAGAACACACAGTGGTAACTTCAGTGGACCTGGGATTTGAAACCCCAACCTTCAGATTGACAGACCAACACAAACACCCTAACCACCGAGCTACCATACCAATCTGCGTGGCAAATGGACACCAATAAATCATAATATACATCCCAAAAATGTCCATCCGGAGGAGAATGTTTCGAACACTGGACTATATTGGGGAAATTCAGAACAGCCAATTCTCCTTGAATCCATGTTTTTGGACTTTGGGAGAAAGACCATTTATCTGGGGTTGCTCCGATTGTTAGGATCTATACTAGCAGCAGTCAGTATCCTTTAAAAATTGATGAGGTTGATGCTGTCACTATATTTTCACATCCCTGATGTCACTGGTAGGGCTTGGACAAAACATTGGCTACGATGATGTTATTGATTACGAAAATATGTCGGTTTGCATAACTGGCATCGACACTTCAACAAAATGGATTTTAACGTCCAGTATGTTTGATCAGGTATTTCAGTAATACGACTCATTTCAAAATATTCCACCATGTGCTTTATATTCTACTTCTACTTTTATATTCTAATTATTAAACCTCTCATGGCCGAGATGTGATGTTGACAAAGCTGTTAACGCCAAAGCAGTTTTATGTTTTAATAGAGCCCTTTAGAGAACTGTTTAATTAATCAAAATATTTCAACACTAAAGGTTTTAATTTTTCATTATTTTGGAGAAGTTATTTTAATTCCAAACACAATTTCATTAGAGTGTTTAGATTAATGGACTAATCGGGAAAAAGAATCTTTATTTTAGATGATGGAAAATGAATCATTAAGTGCAACCCTAGCGACGGGCATTTTCCTGAATGACATCACTAAGAATCGTCAGACTCAAAGGGTATATTGGGGTTTGGGAAACATGAAGAATCATTCACACATGGATTGATCTCCAGAGCTCTAGAGAACCCTGACCTTTATAAAGAGCTTCTGGACTGTCTTTCATCTTCCATCATTAATACAAGAATTCTGTTCTACTATAGGTTTTGTTCAAATGAAAGGAAGTTGGATTCAGTTTTAAGGCCAGGATTTTAATCTAGGCAGCGCAGTAGGGACGATGCTATTCATGATTACTGTAACTATAAAAAAAAAATTATTTTACCAAATGAAGGGCCAGAAATCACAGAAACATCCGTCCATTCATTATCTTCCTCTTTATCCTCCACTAGGGTGGTGGACGGGGGGGGTTTCCCCATGCCCATTTAGGGGAGAACGTTTCGCGCGCTGGGCAGATACACCCAGGACAGGGTGCCAATCTATCGCTGGGCACACACACTCACACAAAAACACTCTACATGGGGCAATTTGGAGAACTCAATTGACTTGATCAATGTTTTTGGACTGTGGGAGGAAACCCACACAGACAAAGGAGAACATGGAAACTGCACCCAGATGAGGATTCGAACCGGGAATCCCTAGCGCTGAGAGGAGAACATGCCAACCACTAAGTCACCGTGCCGCCAAATATATATATTCATTCATTCATTATCTTCCGCTTTATTCTCTATTAGGGTCGCGGTGGGGTTCGCCATGCCCATCCGGGGGAGAACGTCTCGGGCGCTGGGCAGATACACCCAGGACAGGGCGCCAATCCATCGCTGGGCACACACTCACTCACACAGACACACTCTATATGGGGCAATTTTTTTGAGAATTCAATTAACTTGATCCATGTTTTTGGACTGTGGGAGGAAACCCACACAGACACGAGGAGAGCATGGAAACTGCACCCAGATGAGGATTCGAACTGGGAATCCCTAGCGCTGAGAGGAGAACATGCTAACCACTAAGCCACCGTGCCGCCAAAAAAAAAAATTAAACATATATATATATATATATAGCAAAAAAGCGTTTTCACTAATAATCTCAGACATTCTGCATAGCTACCATAACTGCAATTATAAGCGATTCGTACGTTTTCTGTAGGTCACGAGGGACCGAGAAAACAGACAGCATGGTGGCTATAATGTTTCTAACACCTGTGAGTGCAGAGGCTATGACACATTCCTGTACGCTGCTCTTAGAGCTCTTTTTTCCTCTAAAAACACACATAGCTCAACAATCATTTTAATAAGTGCCTGGGGCTGTCATCGGTTCCACGACGGGAACATCCAGAGCGCCGGCCTTGCTTTAATTGTGATTAGCTATGAAAAGTAAGTGTGTGCAGCTGGTGCGATCCAGTTATTACGTTATGATCATTTCGCAAATGGTTAGCATTTCTCCAGCCCTTCCCATTCAACGTAGAAGAAGATGTGGCCTCCGTTACCCATCAGGCACTGCCCTTTTTTCAGTCTGACAGAGCAGCGTATTAGACTGACCGGCTGTCTATTCCCTTAAGCGCAGCTACAATGCTTTTACCATTCTGCACAATTTGTTTCATTCCTCTTCTTCATCTGATCCCAGTGTGCAAGCTGATCCTCAGGCGAAAATCCCAGGCAGTAGCTGCATAACTGTACTACAGTCAGCAGAGCACATTCCCAGAGCCTGGTGTAAGCGAGTGGGATGTGCCACATTTCACTGAATACTGCATTTGTCATTGTGAAGCCCAGCGCCGATGATTTTGAAAAACTTCTCCCTGCCAATAGGTCCTGGACTCGGCGCATAAATCATCACAAAGCAAACACGTGAACAAAATGGTAGTCTTCTCGGTGCAGGATGCTCAGAAAGGAGTTTGGCTGCAGCAGGGAACGGTTTTAAGACCATTTTCAGCAGATGATTTCACAGTCTGATGCACTGATCTCAGCGAGGAATAACGGGCCATGCCTCCTTATGAGGAAGCCTTTTATTTCCATCGGATCAAAACAAGCAAGCTCCAGACACGTCTGTCGCGCATCCCTCATCCGTCCTGCTCCTGGCACTCCACCTCCAGCTTGACCACATAAACAATCGCAGTTCGGCGATGAAGTCGTGTGTCCCTGACAGCACCGAGCTCCACCGGCCAGGACGAAACCACAAACTTAAGCTGCCAGCTCCACTTTCTGGCCTCACTGTGAGACAGACATGTGGTCTTCCACAAGGGAGATACCACAACCCTGGAGAGCGGGTCTGAGAGCCAGACTGGCAGCTAGCTAAAACAAGAGCATATTTACTGGTGATGCCCCGAACGTATTCATTTATTTTATTTTGTCCCGGCTACTGATCAGCATTCCGATTAAATAGATGGGTGAAAGATATATATATATATATAAAATAAAAATAAACGGCACGATGGCATAGTGGTTAGCATGTTCTCCTCTCAGCACTAGAGATTCCCGGTTCGAATCCCAATCTGGGTGGAGTTTCCATGTTCTCCCTGTGTCTGCGTGGGTTTCCTCCGGGTTCTCCGGTTTCCTCCCACAGTCCAAAAACATGGATCAAGTCAATTGATTTCTCCAAATTGCCCCATATAGAGTGTGTCTGTGTGAGTGAGTGTGTGCCCAGTGATAGATTGGCGTCCTTTCCTGGTTCTATCTGCCCAGCGCCCGAAACGTTTTCCCCTGGATGGGCATGGGGAACCCCCCCACGACCATAAAGCGGAAGATAATGGGTGGATGGATGGATAATATATACATACATATATATATATATATATAAAATGATATTACACACACAATAGATAGATACACACAGTTACTTTTCTGATCCTGGAAAATTACACAGTAAACCCCAAAGAACCAGCTGAAGCAACAGTGGCAAGAAAGAAAAAAAAAAGAAAAAACTCTGTTATCTTGTTTTTTTTTTAAGGAAGAACCCTTGGGAGTCTGGAGGTCTAATATAAAGTGATTGGTGGTAAACCTAAAAAGCTAAACGCTGGTCATATGTAACTATCTATTCATCAATTATCTAGACTGCGTTTCCTGATGAGGTTGCTATGGGTTGCCATCCCAGTATTCATTGCGCAAAATGTGAATAAAGACCATGGACAGGTTACCAGTTGATTGCGTGGCGGACACAAACACACTTGTGTACTTCAGTATCAATAATTCACCGGATGTGTACATAACAAACTCAAAACACAAAAGATACGGTGTAGAGTGTCATGGACAACATTTGAATAGTCAACATTAAATCCATAAATCTATACGCTGAGTGACCCCCCCCCCCCTAAAAAAAAAACCCCAACAACTTTGTATTAAAGCAAAACATTGGTGGTTGCTAATACAATAGGATTAAATATAAAACTGTATCTTTAGTATCTACAAATAGCAAACAACCGAGCAAACAGCCCAGAATTATCATTACAATCACATCTTAGAACCAATTAGACAATTTGCATTAAAAATAAGAACATAGGCGTGCGGGCGGGCGAAGGAGCTGAAATAAAGGCAAACCGGCTCATGAATTTTGAGTAATCATGAGAGTACTTAGACTGGTTAACGTATAATTCAGTCCTTTTGGATTAACAGGCATGTAATAGAGAGATAAACACCATAACTGCAATAAATAATCAATGAGTGGCCCCTTTGCTTCAAATCCCAGCTTGAGCATTACCATCGAAAACAAAGTGTCTGCAGCCAAGAAAATCAGCATATCAATGGCACATGCCACAACAACACTGGCCTCGGGTTTACTCCAACGAGCGCACTAGATAAACCCCAAATAACAGAGAAATTAACAAATGCTTGACATTTGCTCAACATCAATTATTCTGACACTTCCTCAGAATTTCAAAAGGCTGAGTGCATGCTTAATCAACATTCATATTCCCCAAACGAGCCACTGGCACCATATTGCAGCCCGCCTCCGACGCTGATGAAAACGGCACATTAGGGCCCATTTTGGAGATGTATAAAAAATTCGGGAGGATGTAGGGAGACGGGGTGACGTACGGGAGCGGATGAATATAGGCGCTTCTCGGCAAATTCATTCCGGACGCGAGCATCTGCAGCGGTCCATTATCTCGCGCTCTCGCAGGCCGGACTGGACAGACATATGCAAAACAAGCCGGACTGCATAAGAAAGAGGGGAGTGATCATTACACCCAAATTCATTCATAGCAGCGTGCAGAGGGCCAACGGAGGCGGCTCACTCTTGGGACGGGGGGAAAAAAAAAGGGGGAGGGAGGAGGAGGGGAAAAAAACAAAAAAAAACAGGGGGGTATGACAGTGGTCGCACATGATCCCAGTCAGCCAGACGAGCGCTTCGAGAGCACACGTTCATTTCCAATTCTAATCCGAAGCCGAAAGACAGAGAGAAAAGACCCGGACCTGATGTCACATCCCGCCAGTGGGCCATCATGCCGTCATCAAGCCCCCCACTCGAGTCTCATTGTGAAGGCAGGACAGGCCGGGCAGGCGGGAGGTGTGCTGGATTTGCATGGCCGTCCATTGTGTGCAGGGGAAAAGTGACAGCACCGTGTCCAATTCTTTTCCCTTCAGAACGACTCGAGCCCGGCAGGAGAGGCCAGGCTGACAGATGACTCCCAACATCTGTGTTACGTGAGTGATACAGATGAGAGGCTTAGTATCTCCTCCCCGAAACCACCAGCCAAACTGCTTGAAATGGCCAGGACCATAATCCTGCACCCGAGCGGATTCAGACATGGACATGTATGTGGTTTGGCTACATTTAGATCATAATTCTATACAACTGGTGGGAAAATGGAAACAGACAAATTAGACCCTTTTGGCGCAAAGGCTTAATATTACTCATGGAATAAAAAAAAAGTTACCTGGAAACATATCAAGAACATTTGTTATTTGTTCTCCAGAAGCAAAAGTGGTTTATTTCATTGAAATGAAGACTAATGAGCCATAAACACAACATTTTGGCCAAATAAACAGGTTTGGATTTAATCATTAACACAACAAGCTGACGGAGAACTTTAGAACATTAAGAATGTGTCATGATGCGGCACGGTGGCTTAGTGGTTAGCATGTTCTCCTCTCAGCACTAGAGATTCCCAGTTCGAATCCCAATCTGGGTGGAGTTTCCATGTTCTCCCCGTGTCCACGTGGGTTTCCTCCAGGTTCTCCGGTTTCCTCCCACAGTCCAAAAACATAGATGAAGGTCAAATGAGTTCTCCAAATTGCCCCATATAGAGTGTGTCTGTGGAAGTGAGTGTGTGCCCAGTGATAGATTGACACCCTGTCCAGGGTGTATCTGCCCAGCGCCTGAAACGTTCTCCCCTGGATGGGAATGGGGAACCCCCCCGTGTCCGTGTGGGTTTCCTCCGGGTTCTCCGGTTTCCTCCCACAGTCCAAAAACATGGATCAAGTCAATTGAGTTCTCAAAATTGCCCCATATAGAGTGTGTCTGTGTCAGTGAGTGTGATTGGTGTCCGGTCCTGGGTGTATCTGCCCAGCGCCAAAAACTCTCTCCCCTGGATGGGCATGGGGTACCCCCCCGCGACCCTAATAGAGGATAAAGCGGAAGATAATGAATGAATGAAAAGAACGTGTCATGATGCACCACACACCACTTTACAGATAAACACTCACTGCCATTTTAAATAAAGCTCATTGTTTCTGAACTCATTGTCCAGAGATGAGACAGGTCATTCTTTTTACAATTAATTGTGATCATCAACCTTATATTTAAATTCATCTTCAACATGAAAAGCGCATCATCATACTATTTTAAGAATGTATGATTACTGTGGGAGTTTCCATGTTCTCCCCGTGTCCACATGGGTTTCCTCCGGGTTCTCCGGTTTCCTTCCACAGTCCAAAAACAAGGATCAAGTCAATTGAGTTCTCCAAATTGCCCCATGTAGAGCGTGTGTGTATGTAAGTGTGTGCCCAGCGATGGATTGGCGCCCTGTCCTGGGTGTATCTGCCCAGCGCCCAAAACGTTCTCCCCTGGATGGGCATGGGGAACCCCCCCGTGACCCTAATAGAGGATAAAGCGGAAGATAATGGATGAATGAATGAATGATTCCTAGTCACAAGCTTATTATTTAAATCCAACATGGCTCTCGCAGTCTGAGTACTGAATTTAAACCCCTGAGCGTTTCAAGGCTGTTGGTTTATATTCTTTATTTTTATAGCTACACAAGGTCACATTTCAACACCTGCAGGACAAGTTCCATTTAAAAACGTGTAGAGGAAAAGTGTATTTACCCCTCATGCATTCTTCCATAAACTTGAGACTATTGCACTGCAGAGGGGACACATCTGATTTACTAAAGTCAGGACAGGCTGAGATTCACAGGCTGCACATGATAAATGAAGAATAAGGGGAAATATGGTTTGATGGGACGGGATATTCTTTCATTACGTCCACGTGGCCACATGTTCGGCATGGCTAGATAGTTGAGGGGTGTGACAAGGCTGGGAGATTGGAGGGATTCTCAGCCATGATTCTGTGAGCATGGCATTCCCAGCAGGGACAGGCTGCATGAGGAGCATTGAAGGACAGAACTCGCTGTTCCCCAAACCGCCAAAAAATCTCAGGCAGCCTGCCTGTCTCGAATCCAGCACTAAGGCCCTGGGCTTTGAGGCACGGCGGAGGGAGGAAAATCACAGCCTCTCACTGCCGTGCCTCAGCGCATGCTAAGAGATGATGGATGGCCTAGTCGATATGTTATGTCTTAAGAGCCTGATTTCCTGCCAGTCCAATCACTAACCCTCCAGAGTCCGGCTCAGCTGATTGGACAAGCAGAATAATTTTGCAGGCTGTGAAAAACACTACCGCCGAGCCTGTCTGTCACATTCTTAGATAACATTCGTGTTTTTAAAACGCGGGGGCCACGCCGAGATTTTGTTTTTTTACAATCTGGAAATATGAACAATAACACCGAGAGGAATAAACACTTTCTAACACTAACATTTATTGCTGCGTACAGTCAGCCACCCAACCGAGGATTTTCTTTTTTTTTTATCCTAGTCAGTAAAAATGGGAAGAAGGAAAAAAAGAAAATATTAACTGGATCCAATTTTGGAACAACTGCCCAAAACACAACACAGATTTATTCACGAAATGAAAATACATGAAAATTAGGTCATACATCAGGGTAGTCTGCAAGGACAATAGGATATAAAAAAGTGGCTGGGGGATCAGCCTAACACATATCATATTCTATAAAATGCTGACGCCAATAACAAAGGCATGTTCACTGCAGGCTGCGTGTCCCTTGGGGACCCCGTGCCTTATTCCAGCAGTGATTACAGCACTATGAAACTAGGAAGCTCCCAATTCATGCGAGTGCCTAAGTGACCTCTAAAGGAACGAGGCTGCAGCTGAAGCCTTGGGGGATTACATGTGTTACATTCAATAAAGAGCAGTCCCTCATTGTCACGGCGACACACAAACAAAACCATTAACCCCAGCTTATTCAGTCTATCCACAATAGAGTTCGCACCCAAGCAATAAGTGCATAATATCACCACCTTAAAAATCTGGATTGGGTTTAGAAATCCAAACAACGGCATGCGTGTTCATTTCTGATCCATAACAAATTCCAGAAAGACATTACGTTAAGTCTCGGGATCATTAAAGGGGAAGGAATGTGTAAATATGTGTAACGTTTAGGGGCGTGATCATAGACTGCTTTATAAAATACAGAGGGCGATTAATCTGGCTCGTCAGTCTGTTGTCTGTTTAAATAAATATCCATCCATCCATTATCTTCTGCTTTATCCTCTATTAGGGTCGGGGGGGGGGGGGGTTCTCCATGCCCATCCAGGGGAGAACGTTTCGGGCGCTGGGCATATACACCCAGGACAGGGCACCAATCTATCGCTGGGCACACACTCACTCACTCACACAGACACACTCTATATGGGGCAATTTGGAGAACTCAATTGATTGATCCATGTTTTTGGACTGTGGGAGGAAAGCGGAGAACCCGGAGGAAACCCACGCGGACACGGGGAGAACATGGAACCGCCACCAAGATGGGGATTCGAACCGAGAATCCCTAGTGCTGAGAGGAGAACATGCTAACCACTAAGCCCCCGCCCTAAATAAATATCTGAAAATGAAATCAAATATAAAAATATTCATCCACTCATTCATCCATTATCTTCCACTTTATCCTCTATTAGGGTCGTGGGGGGGGTTCCTCATGCCCATCCAGGGGAGAACGTTTCAGGCGCTGGGCAGATACACCCAGTACAGGACACCAATCTATCACTGGGCACACACTCACACACACTCACACACAGTGAATGAAATAAAATATAAAAATATTATTTGAGAAATACAATTCAAAGTGGAAGGTTTTATTTAATTATTCTTAGTGGTTTGTCATTAATAATGCATTGCAGTTCACTGCTTTTATGTCTTGCTGTCCACAACCTGTATATTAAAAAACACACACACACACACACACACACACACACACACACACACACACACACACACACTTTCCGCACATGTGGCATATCCCAGTGATTGTAATACAGCTCTTGTATTTTTGGATGATTTTCTTCCTCAACAAACATGTTTCTGCTCTTTTTCTTGGAAACTTGTTTTCTCTCTATGACGCAGTTAAACGAAGTAAAGCGTTAATGTTTATTTTACTTGAGATAAATGTGCACAGCTCATATATGACATGATGCCTAAAGACAGATTTGAACTTGCCACATGTCAAACAAACACATTCACACTATGCATGTATGTAGTATGCATGTGCAGAATAAGCCTTAACCTGTTAAAATAACCTGCTTTATCCTCTACTAAGGTCGCAGGGGGTTCCCAATGTCCATGCAGGGGAGAACGTTTCAAGCGCTGAGCAGAGACACCCAGGACAGGACGCCAATCAATCACTGGACAGACACTCACTCTCACAAACACACTCTATATGGGGCAATTTGGAGAACTCAATTGACTTGATCCATGTTTTTGGACTGTGGGAGGTAACCGGAGAACCCGGCGGAAACCCACCCGGACACGGGGAGAACATGGAAACTCCACCCAGATGGGGATTCGAACCGGGAATCTCTAGCGCTGAGAGGAGAACATGCTAACCACTAAACCACTGTGCCACCTCATGTACAACTAACCTCATGGAAATCTTTTTTCTAATTTGTACAACTGAATCCATCCGAGGTGGCTGACTGTTGCAGAGTACTAACAGGAGAAGCACTGGAGATAAAGTACAACAAAAATCAGCAGCTAAACACTTTTAATGCTAATAAAATAACACAAAGTTAAAAGACTTATAAAAGCAGGTTTCTCAAAATTTGTTCATAATACAGACAGAAATGATATTTGTGTTCAGCTCCAATGGATAAAAATAGTTTCGAATACTTAATTTTGCAAAAACAAAGAGATATGAATTAATATAACTAATTTCAAACATTTTATTAACAGTTTTCAAGATTCAAGAAAATGTTATTATCATTAATATCACATTGTTACATGAGATGGTAACGAAATTATGGGTCACGGACCCCGATTACCCTGTTATTTAAATTTAGAAGAAGAAAATGTGAAATATAATATAGTATATCACTATAAATATATAATATATATTACTACAAATATAGAATATTTAACTATAAATATCCCCCCCCCCCCCCCCCCCCCCCCCCCCCCCCCCCCCCCCCCCCCCCCCCCCCCCCCCCCCCCCCCCCCCCCCCCCCCCCCCCCCCCCCCCCCCCCCCCCGAATATAAAATACAAAATATAAATATAGCAGCATGTATAAGTGTATTACGGTATATGTGAGATGAGATGATGAGGTATTTTGTATTTTACTTTATTAAGGTACCCAACATTAAGACTGCTATGTAATTTACATAAAGCCAAAATGCAGGTGATTGGAAACTTACTTGGGGAATCTGTCCTTCAGGATCTTCATACATTGGCGCGTGGGCCGAAGCTTCTCCATGAACTTGGAAATTGTTCTGTATTCTGCTTGAGAAATCTTCATTTTACACTGCGGTCTAGCTACAGAGCAAAAGAAGGGACAAGAGACCCATTCAGAACAGTTAGGATGGCACGATTCACCACCAGGTGCATTACATATGTCAGTAATAATGCCCCAGGGTACACTCACACAGACAGAACTGCATTAACTAAGAAATAATGCATTTATTAACAGTAATCGTAACAAGTGCATGCATGTTGCCACAACTATAATGTCTGAAAGGCACATCAGCGAGGTTGTAACTGCGACTTTTAGATCATTGCTTAAGAATGTATCATTGACCACAAAACTGACTGCAATAGAACCCAATAAGCCTTCCAGCCCCAGACTGCTGCTGACACCGGCTGAAACACAAGCCCCGGCAAGCCTGTGCACTGCTGTCATTTATGTATGATGCCAGTTGACACAATGTTTCCTGCTTTTAGACACAGGACAGGAACTGTCACCATCACGTCGGAGACAATTTCAACTTGGAATAAAAGCTGTTAATGGGAAGATGACAGCATTGTTAGCTAATGACTACCATGACTATTATCTAACAATGCTCTCATCCTTCTGCTCGTTTCAGCAAAATCTGATCTACTTTACATTAATTGTGTAATTTTTTTTATGGTGTAAATTTAATTAGACTGCACAACAATGTTGGACATACTTTGTGGATCATAGACAACTAATATCAAACAGCACACAGTATTATTTATTAACTGTACTTAAATTGCACAGAGTCATAAAACACACACACACACATATATATATATATATATATATATATATATATATATATATATATCATATCCATTTATCCATTATCTTCCGCTTTATCCTCTACTAGGGTCGCAGGGGGCGCTGGGCAGATACACCCAGGACAGGGCGCCAATCTATGACTGGGCACACACACTCACAGACACACAGACACGCACACTATATGGGGCAATTTGGAGAATTCAATTGACTTGATGCATGTTTTTGGACTGTGGAAGGAAACCAGAGAACCTGGAGGAAACCCACGTGGACACGGGGAGAACATGGAAACTCAACCCAGATTGGGATTCGAACCAGGAATCCCTAGTGCTGAGAGGAAAACATGCTAACCACTAAACCACAGTGCTGCCCCATATATATATATATATATATATATATAATACTACTATGATAAATAGGGTTTAATGGTAAAGGTTTGAATGAGGGAGATCCACCATACTTTATAGTTCACAGACGATACAGCGTGGGACCCAATTAGTATCAAAAAGTTTTGAGAATGTAGGAAGAAATTGTAGCACCAGGGGAAAACCCACACAGGCACAGGAAGGACATGCAGACCGCACAGAGACTGTTGTTTTTCCCAACTAAGAATCAGACCTGGGACCTTCTCAGGGTCAGGAGCTCACTGCTGTGCCATACTTATATATCTATTTCCTCTACATCCTTAATGACCCACCACTTGAAAATTGATACACTATTCTTCACGCCAAAAGCTAGTTTTCTTATGACACTTTGTTTTGTCTCAGGGTCTCCGGCGTCTTGAAATTTCCGCTTCCCAAAAACCTTTAGACCCACTTTACATTGTAATACAGCATGTCAGTATTAAGCTCATGTGAGGGATGATGGAGATGCTGTTATTAATTGAATATCATGTGATTATCACAGTTCTATTTATTTGAAGCATCCTTCACCTCATGAGGACTTTATTGAGCAAAAGGTTAGCTATGCAGATCATTACTCTTATGGCGGCACGGTGGTTTAGCATGTTCTCCTCTCAGCACTAGGGTTTCCCAGTTCGAATCCCAATCTGGATGCAGTTTCCATGTTCTCCCCGTGTCCGTGTGGATTTCCTCCGGGTTCTCCGGTTTCCTCCCACAGTCCAAAAACATGGATCAAGGTCAATTGAATTCTCCAAATTGCCCCATATAGAGTGTTTCTGTGTGAGTGAGTGTGTGAGTGTGTGCCCAGCAACAGCTTAGTGCCCTGTCCTGGGTGTATCTGCCCAGCACCTGAAACGTTCTCCCCTGGATGGGCATAGTGGATGAATAGGCATGGGATGGGCATGGGGGAAACCCCCCTTCCCCTATATCCATCCATTATCCTCCGCTTTATTCTCAATTAGGGTCGTGGGGAGGAGGGGGGGTTCCCATGTTCATCCAGGGGAGAACGTTACGGGTGCTGGGCAGATACACCCAGAACAGGACGTCAACCCATCGCTGGGCACACACTCACTCACACAGACACACTCTATATGGGGCAATTTGGAGAATTCAATTGAACTTGATCCATGTTTTTGGACTGTGGGAGGAAAGCGGAGAACCCGGAGGAAACCCACGCGGACACGGGGAGAACATGGAAACTCCACCCAGATTGGGACTCGAACCGGGAATCCCTAGCGCTGAGAGGAGAACATGCTAAACCACTAAGCCACCGTGCCGCCCTTCGGTGTGTATATCTTTACCTAAACGCACTTAAAACGGCTTCGTTATCCAGAATACCGATGGCACAATGCTAAATACCACCGTCTTCCCTCGGTAGGCGCCCTACATAGTGTACGACGCAATGTAAATACAGATTGCAAAAGTCCTCAGCGCGTCACACAGACAACAGTTTGGGATACGGCCACCGACAACGTCCCTGCCGCCACAGACAGCCCTGCAGCCGTTATCTGAACAGTTGGTGTACCTTCCACCGCCGCGCGGAATTCTGATTGCAGCGAATCCGACGTGTTTTCCTCCCAAAAACGCACTTTAACGCAAAGAGCTCGCCATTAAGAAGCTGCCGACTTCACTTCCTGGCTAACTCCCGCGAAAGACTTGAAAGGCGGGCGTCACAACGAAAGCGCCGTTCTGATTGGTTAGACGTGACAGGTTCATGTATAGATGAAATTGATTGGCTGAGACCCAGCTGAAGGGTGAAGGCGGAGTAAACCGGTCTGAGGTGAAGGGGCTGAGGTAACGCCGGCGATTTAAATTCATTCATTAAATAATAATTATTAATACAAATTAATATAACATTATAATGTGAAGAATTTTTATTTGCGTTGTAGCGGTTTGAGTTCATTTTAATGAGGAATAAACGAATTATTAAGGTGAGCGTCACAGCATATATAAACTATATCATAACTACTAATAATTACACTCAACTAATCTTAAACTTATCACCTATAAAACAAAATAGGTAAATTACAGACAAGTTATTAATAGAAAATTAAAAAAAATTGTTACAAACAATTAGTTTAATTATAAATAGTCTTATATAAACCGGTTTCTCAAGTCCAGGTAACGTCACGTGACAAACTAAAAATTATTTTTTGTGACCATAATCTCTCAACAACAGTTGCCACAACTACTATGATCCCTCATAAACAACAGTTGCCACATTTATTATATTCTCTCTTCAACAGTTGCCACATCTGATATAATCCCTCATAAACAACTGGAGCCACATTTACTATAATCCCTCATCAACAATGGTTGCCACATCTACTATAATCGTTCATAAACAACAGTTAAATCGCCTACTATAATCACTCAACAACAGTTGCCACATCTGCTATAATCCCTCATAAACAACAGTAGCCACATTTACTATAATCTCTCTTTAACAGCAGTTTCCACATCTGCTATAATCCCCCATAAACAAAAGTAGCCACATTTACTGTAATCCCTCATCAACAATGGTTACCACATCGACTATAATCGTAAACAACATTTAAATCATCTACTATAATCTCTCATCAACAACAGTTGCCACATCTGCTAGAATCTCTCATTAACAACAGTTGCCACAACTACTATGATCTCTCAACAACAGTTGCCACATTTACTATAATCTCTCATTAACAACAGTTGCCACAACTACTATGATCCCTCATAAACAACAGTAGCCATATTTACTATAATCTCTCTTTTCCAGCAGTTGCCACATCTATTATAATCCCTCATAAACAACTGTAGCCACATTTACTGTAATCCCTCATCAACAATCGTTGCCACATCTACTATAATCATTAATAAACAACAATTAAATTATCTTCTATAATCCCTCATAAACAACAGTAGCCACATTTATTATATTCTCTCTTCAACAACAGTTGCCAGATCTGCTATAATCCCTCATAAACAACAGTTGCCACATTTACTGTAATCCCAGTCATCAACAATGGTTGCATCATCTACTATAATCGTTCATAAACAACAGTTAAAACATTTACTGTAATCTCTTATCAAGAATGGTGACCACATCTGCTATAATCCCTCATAAACTGTAGACACATTTACTATAATCTGTCATAAACAAGTTCCAACATTTACTATAATCCCTGATCAACAATGGTTGCTACATCTACTATAATCATTCATAAAAAACGGTTAAAACATCTGCTATAATGTATCAACAATGGTGGCCGCATTTGCTATAATCCCTCATAAACAACGGATGCTGCTAATACTAGAACACCCTGTAATTTTCTCTATGCACATTTGAATATGTTTGATTCTTTAATGTTTTTTTTTTTTTTTTTTTTTAGATTGGCGCTGTTTTTGCACCCTCTTCTCCTCGCTGTGTTGACGTTCCATGTTCTTCGCATGTCTGCATGAGGTTTCGTCCACCATACAAAGGTAGGTCCTGAGATATTTATAGCCTCTAGATGTGAATGTTGTGTCTGTCATGTGGCAGATCGTGGACCTTGCAGAGGCTCCAGAAGGTTTTCTGTCAGACACGTCCAACAAATCACAGATCCACCTTCATTCAGGCTTTATTTCTGTACCTGACATTTTATCAGAGAGAGAACCAAACAATTTACGATTTTTAGTATTTACATATTTTCAATATATATATTTTTTAGTATTTGACATATTAAAACCACAACTGTGATGTGCAAATTCTTTAATTTGATCAGTCTTAAGCATAAATGATCAATACTTAAGCACCAGTTTGAAATTTTTTTTTTTTTGAAAAAGGGAGGTGGGGGTAGTTAAAACTCCCACTATACAACCAAAATGCTCTAGGTTTATTCTCAGAGAGAATGAATAGTGTACTTTTTGTGTGAAGTTTGCATGTTCTCCTTGTCTCTCCATGGGTTTCTTATGTTGCCATGCACCTGTGTTGGTCCTGAGATGGAGTGCATACCTGTTCAGGGTATTTTTTGGCATTTGTTTCTCTGATAACTGTTATACTGTTACCGTTGCTCCCAACTCTAATAAGAATAAACGAGTTTAATAAATGAATAAAGGAAGGAAGAAACGGGCAGCATTTTAACTCAATGGGCTGTTAATTTCAATGTATACCGAAATATTTTTAATGATAAACATAAAGACCCAAATGGTACCTGCACTCAATGTGTAGGATTCATTCAGATAAATGTAGATGGCTATAGCTGGGTACAGCTCATTAGTCTGAATGTTAATAAAGCAGATTTAAAGATGTGGTTGCAGTGCCGCTGTAGGTTAAGTGTTGTTTTTGATACATGCAATGCAGTGAAAGTTATTTTAAATGGAGAACAGCAAAGCTAAAGCTTATTTCAAAGCTCTGAGCTCTTATTTCAAAGCTCTTTAGTGTTGAAGCAATGAGGACCTCTGTGACAGGTTCTTGTAATGGAAGAACTATTTTTTAGGGGGGTTGTTACCAGCCTGGATCTTGGATCAGGGACATATTAATGGTGGTGGAGGGGGGTAATAATATCTGGTGTACACCACTTAGTGTACATCACTTAAGAAACATAAATAAACAAATATTTATTCAGGCTCCTTTATAGGTAAAATAAATAATAAAAATATTGAATAGAACTGTACACATAAAAAAATAAACTGTAAAAAAATCAAATAAATTAAACTGTACACATAAAAAATCTATATTTAAATTCATGTTCACGTTTATTTACTCATAACGTGTTTTTTACAATAGTACATTGTCTCAAAGCAGCTTTACAGTGTTCCAAACCTGAATCTCAAAAAGCAAACCAAAGCAAAGCAAGCGTTGAGGAAAAACTCTCTAGTGTAGATGGACCCAGACTCAGTGGGGGACTCATCCTCCTTGAATGGCCAGGCAGCATCAACAGTTCAGGTCACTCAGGTATAGACTGTAATTATTGTGTTCTTTTGCAAAAAAAAAAAAATAGTAATAAAACTCTGAATGTAAATAATTATCTTTAAAGTAACGATCGGTATCTAGCTGTATCTCAGTGAACGTATAGTACAGCTGTATAATACTGTAAAATAATACTTATATTCCCATATATTTGTTTTTTATTATTAGTTTCCATTAAAACAGCTCGATCTGGAAAAAAAAATGTGTTCTTTCGAAGAATGTAATATCTGCAGAAATGACAGAAATTACATTCAAACATCATCTGTAAATGACCTACAGTATAGTTTGTATATTTGTCTGTAATGTTTAATGTTATTGTGTATTTCTGCAGATTGTGTATTCCTTCTTTAAGCTCAATTTATTGTCCACAATCTGAGTTCCACTTCATGTAAAGATGGACTTTGTAGTTCTACAGTTACCGACTGTCCATCTGTTTGTGGACTACAGTACATACTGTGTACGTCCTCTGTTCTCTAATGGTCAGAACCCCAATAGTAGCACCACAGAGCAGGGGTTATTTGGTGGGCGGAGAAATGAAACTACAGCAGCATTGCTGCACTAAAACCCCCTCACCACATCAGTGTCACTGCAGAACTGACAATAAACAATCCACCACCCAAATGATACCTGTTCTGTGATGCTCCTGAGAACCAACAGGGACTAACAACAACAAAGAACACAGATGGACTACAGTCTGGAATTATAAAACTACAAAGTCCATCAATATGATAAGTGGAGAGAATAGTTACTAGAGCAAGAAGGGGGCGTGTCCAAAGTTTTGATACCAAAATCAGAAATGATCTACTTTTAAAGAGGGAATCTAAATGTTATAACCAGTTTAATGATGACTGTAGTAACATTGTGCAGCAGGTTTTACTGTTTAAATCCAAATTTCTCATGAATCACTAGTTAGGAAAAGTTATTCATAATTAGTGTGGCATCTGTCCATTGTGATCATGTTGAACGATCATGTTGTAACTAGTATAATGTACCTTAAAAACTATGCAAGGTGTTCCAGGTGTTTGGTTTGCCAGCTTTTAGGCTGTGCCGAACAGATAACGATCTGGGGTGTAAGTCGGCATTACGAAGAAACAGACTGAGGTCATTGAGGACAGAGTTCGTTTTTCTTTCCAGGTAGCAGAGATTCGGCGGTTGAGGAAGTGGTGTGTGTGTAATGAGCATGACGGGATCGGCGTAGTGGGATGGTTTTAAAAAGACAAAATCAAAGCCCTTTAATGACTATAAAGGCAAAGATCAGAGGTCCTGGGTTCGAGGGCAAGCTGGACAGAGAAGCTGTTGTGTGAGGAGGAGGAAGAGTGAGCGAGGTGGTGTGTAAACAGCCCAGTGGTACACGCAGTGCCGTTAACCAGCTGTGAAGCCTGCTCACAGTGGGAGATGAATTTGCAAAGGATGTTTTCCTCTGATATCCAAGAGACGCTCCAATGATCTCTGCTCTGCGGCTTTCGCTGCACCATTGTAGTGCTAAGCACTGCATTTCTAATGGTGCCACTATACCTTATCATCTGTGATGCAATTATATTCCTTCTCACACAAGAGCTGCAAGGTTCCTGCTTAGTTGCGTGACCATTTGTGTCACTCAGAGTCGGAATCAGTTTTGTTTATGCTGTAACATAAACCTGGGGAGTTTTCACTGTAGAATTTGTTCAGGTTTAAAGTTTACCATCTGTGCTGGAAGGTTTTTCAAGTGAGCCTTAATACAACTCAGGTGAACATAAAGTTACTATTTGCATTATTATGAGGAAAAACCAAGCTGTATTTTAATAATGAAATGTGTTTAATACACTCACTGTAATTAAGAGTCAAGATTATACTGTACTATTAAATTCTTATTATCAAGTATCAAAAATAAACATCTTACATTGTATACATAAATAAGTGTTTTATACACACAGTGTCTTTGTGTATGTGTGTGTGTGTTTGTGTGTGTGTGTATATATATATATATATATATATATATATATATATATATATATATATATATATATATATATACACACACACACACACACACATAAAACTGATGTTTTTTATTGGACTTAATATTATTGATATATAATATTGACTTTTATTATTTATATGATTTCTATATAAGTCAAATAATAAAAAAAAGTGTAAACATCTGTTGTGCAGAATGCGATCTGTGCAAAACTAATATATGATATATATATATATATTACCAAAATGTTAAGTATAGCACCAAAATGTATAGAATCAGTAATGACAGTCGAAAACTGGGAGAAATTGAAAAATAGAAAATGAGAACAAGGGTGTTCGTGTGCAGGACATAAAACAATCTCATCAGTTTTAAAACGTACTAACGGTGGTCTGTGACGTTAATGAATTGGCCAAGGTGTAATATAAGACTACAAAGTTTAATGTAGAAACACTAGAATCAACACAGTCCATTTCGGTGTCACTATCATGTCAGTGTCAGTGATGTGTTGAAACGAGACAACATCTGGTCAGTGGTGGTCCCTTTCCATTGAAGGAGGAGGTGGGGGTTCAATAACAGATGGACAACAGTCAGCATTATATGTTTGCCATATTCCACCAACATGAATATGTATTAATGTGCGTATGTGCTTGATAATATGTAACTATACACTAACTATGACAACATTAAACTCTTGTTCACTTTAAGCGGAATCTATAATAATCTCGAGTTCCTCATTAATGTGGTGTAATCGAAAACCCAGGAAACGCCCAGCATAAGCATTGCATCATAATATTGGAAAAAGTATCAGTAACACGTTACGAATTGCGCTGTTGAGCCCTGAAATTTTAGAGTCATATTTTACACGGTTAACTACATGAGCTGCGAGTTACACAAAATTTAAAGCCGCTTATTCATTTATTTTATTAGCATTTAATGAATGTAATTAGATGCTGAGTAATTAAATGTAATCATGCTCACAACGGCCTCCTCCCTTGCCGTAAATTGCTTCGAAAAACATGTGCATTATGAACAAACGTATTGGGTTAATCGGGGATAGATAATGCTCGCGGATTGTATTTCATACTAAATAGGAGAAAGCTGGAACAAAGACCGCAGCGCAGGCTCATTAATCATTGTCAGAGGGAAGCTCTGGTGCCATTTGCATGAGTGAAGTGGCAGCGCTGCAGAACGGCCCCAGATTTCTCCAAACTGTTAACGGTGCGTCAATCAGGTCTAACCTAGTAATACACTCTCTGAGGAGAGGAAAGGGCAGCCCTCACCCCCTGCCCTTGATAGCAACCATTTCTGCTCCATACTAATTACTCTGACATAAGGAAGTTTAAAGAGAGAGGAAAGGCAGGTCTTTTTGTAATCAAATAAACCATTTATATATTTTTTCTAAATACACTTATTTATATAATATATAGTATATAATAAAATATGTAATAAAGCCTGAATAGTTAATCATTTATCAAATCATACTAGTTGTAGTATATATTTTTGTATGTATATATGTTACAGTATTTGAATTTTTGTTTATATATATATATATATATATATATATATATATATATATATATATATATATATATATATATATATATTGTTAATAGCATCGATTTAAATCGATAATTAATTGTCATATGGACATAGAGAGCAAATTCCACTAGTAGTATACTTATATACAGCATGAACCTTTTTTTAACTTGTAAATTTAACTGCTGTTACAATTTTATAGTATTAAAACATATAAAGATTAAACCCATAATAATCTGCAAACAGATTTACAGACATCTCGAGAGATTATAATTACAATAGTTTGATTTTCACATATAAATTTACCATTATGCTTTAAAAAAAATTAAAAATAGCAAATAAAATTCATGGTGGTGCTTTGGTTATTTTAAATAATATATATGTTCAATAAAATGTCCCACTAACTCTATTAAACAAATTAGATGAAATAAAAACACGGGAGTTATTTATTTCTATTCTTTTTGTGAATTATTGCCAATAAATTAAGACTTATAAAGAGGTGGAATTCCAACATTTATAACAATCATTTAAAGGAAAGATAAGTATTGAAAATGAATTCCTTTCAAAAAACAAAGGAAACTCTCGCTTTTTTAGCAGGGTGCAGTTGGGTCATCACAGAGGCATCTGAACCGATAATTAGGTTCAGTTGTGATGCAGTGAAGTTCAAACTGAATCTGCATCGCTTTCTACAATTCTGATGTCTTTGTTGAATTCCCACACTGAGTTGTAATTATCACAACGGGAACTTAAAACCTCGGAGTTAAAACCTGTAAAAGAAGGACATGCTGCTCTGTCACTCGTCTCCATTAGTGTGTGGTTTGTGTTTTTTTTTTGGTGTGTGTGTGTGTGTTTTGTTTTGTTTTTAGTAACCGAGAGGGAGCGGGAGCGGGAGAAAGCGAGAGGGTGGAAAGGCAGACGTGCAGGCGTGGGTCTCGGTGTCTGGACTGCCACTACCTCTGCCGGCGCGCCTCACGCTGGGTTTTTCCTCTCCCCCGTTCCCAATATCCTGGAGGCATTTTTCTCATTATCAAATATTGTTTGATGTCTTTGTTTCTTGATGATTAACCGTGGTCACCAAACACTGGTCTGGATTGTTTAAAATTTAATTTCCAGCTCTGAAGTGCCCAGAGAGCGGCTGACTGGTGGGGATTCACATATTTTATGTATGCTATTTTTCACTCCGAAAATGCAAGAGGATGCGATGAGAAAAGCCTGGTAATTTTCCAGGAGCATCATTAGAGTGTTCGGAATGTAATTTATCTTCATTGAGCTTGTCTTTTTAGGCGCGGTAAATGAATATATGACTGCGTGGTGCTTCACATTAAACAGGGAGGCATGAATTTCCTTAGTGCCTCCTTAGCGAGCATATCCGATTTTACACACCCTTATAGGATTTTTGCCATTTAGGCTCAGTTTGATTTGATGTAATTTTATGTTCCAGAGGAAAGATTTGATTTCAAGTGATAATTATAGCTGAGTCACCGTCGTGTGTTTGGTGTGAAATAAATCTCGGGGAAACGGTGCTCCTTCGCCCGGTGCAACTGCATCCATGTGCAGGGGGAAAGCCCTGAGAGGCTCGGCGGATGGATAAATGGCTCGGCTAAGCGATCCGAGATTCATGATATATTTATGACATTGTAAGCAAACAAATAGGGCAGAGAGACACTCGGCGGTAACGTCACCGTGTCAAAGCTGCAGCGGAGACGTGAAATATCTGCGTATCTCGGGGCGGCATTGTATCTGCCTAATGACATTATCTAGTAAAATTTGGAGAGAAAGAGAAATGGCAGAAATGAACAATACTATTGTCTGGTGTGTTATTTAAACAAATTGCCAGTGAAAAGGGAGCGAGGGAGCGAGAGAGAGGCTGAGGGAGCGACGGCTTGGTAAATGAAAGGTTATGCTTTGCCCCGTGTGTTTGGATTGTCAATAACTGGAGAAGGCTGTCAAGAAAGTGGAGAGATAAAGGTCAATAACTCTGACAAATGTGTTTGTATTTGTACACTCCTACTGATAGCGCCCCGCTGTGCAAGTCTGCCTTCGACACTCTGCAAAAATAACGCAAATATTTCTGCTAATAATGGAATAGTAATCATTTTAACCAACTCTGGCTTCATGTGTGTACTTTGGGAAAAGGCCACTTGTGGATGGTGGGGTGGCGGGCGGCGGGCAAATTGTTTCCATTTTTTGATCGTACGGCCGTTTCTGTTTTCCTTTTCTTTGGGTGGAGTTTTAATCATTTATTCCTACCACATTATTATATTTGATATACACTTTGGGCGGTGGATTAGTGGTTGGCATGTTCTCCTCTCAGCGCTAGGAATTCCCAGTTCGAACCCGGAGTTTCCATGTTCTGTGTCTGCGTGGGTTTCATCCGGGTTCTCCAGTTTCCTCCCACAGTCCAAAAACATGGATCAAGGTCAATTGAATTCTCCAAATTTCCCCATATAGAGTGTGTGTTTGAGTGAGTGAGTGCCCAGTGATAGATTGACGTCCTGTCCTGGGTGTATCTGCCCAGCACCCGAAATGTTCCTCCCTGGATGGGCATGGGGAACCCCCCCCCCCACGACCCTAATATAGGATAAAGCCGAAGATAATGGATGGATGGATAATATACATTTTGGGCGGCACGGTGGCATAGTGGTTAGCATGTTCGCCTTTTAGCGCTAGGGATTCCCGGTTCGAACCCCAATCTGGGTAGAGTTTCCATGTTCTGTGTCTGCATGGGTTTCCTCCGGGTTCTCCGGTTGCCTCCCACAGTCCAAAAACATGGACCAAGATCAATTGAATTCTCCAAATTGCCCCATATAGAGTGTCTGTATGAGTGAGTGTGTGCCCAGTGATAGATTGGTGTCCTGTCCTGGCTGTATCTGCCCAGCGCCCGAAACGTTCTCCCCTGAATGGGCACAGGGAACTCCCCTGCCACCCTAGTAGAGGATAAAGCGGAAGATAATGGAGGGATAATTTACACTTTGTATTTGAGGTACAGTAAGGTTCCACATGCCGACAAGAGCGAACCTTCTGAGCTGTAATCAGAAGTGCGATTATTCAGCGGGTAATTACTTCTTCCCCTGCCTTGCTGGAGCCATATCTTCGGCAACCCTTTGACCTTTTTATACATCTTTTGCAATATTAATGGCCAACGTGGCAGACGTCAGATGAGCGGCTCCATGTTGTTTCAAGCGCCGGATAAGGAGGCTTGTTTAGTGTGTGCGCTCTGTTGCTATAGGGACCCGGGAAGTTTCTTGACAGGTTTATCTTGTGTATTAGGTACAAGATGTTGAGTCTTACAGTTGGGCCACGTGCTGAGAAACAGTTTAGAAGGAAATCATGTCTGGTGCTTGTATGTAAATATCAGTGTTTGAACGAGGAGATATATTCACTGTTTGCTTATCAAACGTCTCCGAGATTTATTTAATTGAGCTTTGATTTCATTAAATTGTCATTTTTTAAGAGTGACACGAGAACATAACATATGCTAGGCTTGGGTTCTGGAAGTTTGTGTGTGTGTGTGTGTGTGTGTGTGTGTGTGTGTGTGTGTGTGTGTGTGTGTGTGTTAAACATAAATGCTTTAAGTGCTTTGTCAGAGCACCACATAATGCCCCGCACTTAAATGAGTAGGGGAAAAAATCAAATGCGTGCAGAAGGAGGGCTGATTTTTAAAATGCCCGTCTGTACTGTTGTGAGCAGGTATAAAATGCAGAATGTTATTTTAGTGGAAATATTAATTCCACTGGGAAGCTGCATATTTTCCTACCTTGTTCCTATGCCGGTGCCGGCCGTATTACGAGATGGTTTAGATTTCATGTGATTATGTAAATGCAGAGCCATTTCTGTGCGTTATGGGCCGGCGCATTGTCAAGATCTTTTGCAAGGCAGTCAAGTAGCTATTTCTGCATTGGGTTATTATCTGAAGAGTGCAACAAAGAAAGTCTTTTGTTTGCAGTTTTCCACCACAGCTCATCTCTCCCGTTCGTGACTTGCTACTGACCCCTAGTGGCCGTTGCCTCGGCTTCTTTTCTCTTCTGGATGGAATTGGAAAGTTGATTTCAGCTGTTCGTCTCTCTCTTTCTGAGTGTGTGTGTGTGAGTGTGTGTGTGTGTGTGTGTTTGTGTGTGTGTGTGTGTGTGTTTCCACTGGTTATCAAAGTCAAATATTTGACGCACATATTTGTCGTATTGCATGTCAGAGGGCTCGAAAGGTCCAATTATGCGTGTGTGTGTCCACAGCGGTTTACCTTTCAATGGGGAGCTTAATCAGAGTCAACAAAAACAGGAACCTTAATGCTCGGCTTCTATTGTGAAGCTGTAACTAGTGTCAATAAGGCTTTGTTTTTGCCGAGTGACACGTCGAAACCCAGGCGAGAATGTTATCAGACCTGTGGAATAGGGCGTGCTGATAATTGTGCTAAAATGCAAGTATGATTATTTGGACAAGCCCAGTGTAAATGGTACAAGGGAACAGGTCGGATATCCACCCATCATCCTGAGGCCTGCTGCTGGGATAAAAGATAGAGGGCCAGAGCTGTAATTTATGTAAGAGAGACAGAATCACATATTCCAGTTGATTTATTCCCCTCGTGTTAATATTCTGGCTTCGAAGGCAGCGACATTATACCTCACTGCATCATAAGTTTACTTTCTGCTTTGCTGCCCTGACTTTTGAGTTCCCCCTAATAACAGAGGGGGTTAACCATGTCTACTGACAGTTCACTGATGTGAAGTCAAGTCACTCATGTCAAATGACCAATTAAATAGGGTATAGGGGATGGCACACTGGCCTCTAAAGCCTAAAGCCTCATGGGAGAGCGATCAGATGGGAGTCCCTGACATGCTCGCTCTGGTTCCTCAACCCTTTAAGATCCCTATCATTATTCATTAGAGGGCTGCACGCTGAGCCCGTTCAGAAAGATGTATTTAATTATGTGTAGACCGTTTAACTTTATATGATACTATCAATATGTCTTCTGCTTTCATAGCACCATTTTCTTTAGATTCCTACCTTTTATCTGGCTTTAAGCGCACGGCAGTCCGTGGGCCAGCGAGCGTTCTCGTTAGGAAACTAATCTGCCTAATTCTGTGTATGACAGTATCACACCTGTCTTAATAGTCAGAGGACTCGTCTATTTGCTTTGTCTTTAAGATCCAAATTAGCTGAGATTGATCAAACGTCGTGAGGATTAGAATCCCATTTCCACATGCAAAGCTGACGTCTCTGTTTTTGTTTGCCGGATCGTTGGCTTCTGGCGTTCACCTCTGACCTCGGACGTGCCGCTTCACACCGTAAAGAACCTTCGAGCGCGGAGATAATCCCAGAGATAAATAAAACACTTTGGTCACTGTTTCAGTTCCGATTCTTTTTTTTTGTTTGTTTGTTTGTGATGTTATTGTGCGGTCGGTTCATTGACGCCGTTTTGAGATGATTTGTTTCTGTGTAGCGGCTTTATTTTAAATATAGATCTGGCTTGTTTAGAAGTCAGTGGCTCTGACAGAGATTAATTACAGCATTAGGAACAGAAAGGCTTCCTGAGCGTTTGCCAGATTTGTGATAACACACAGGTGCAGATATATCCATTTCCCATAACTACTTCTTGACTTATAGAATTTCACCGGACACACTGTGAGGTTGCAGAGGTTTTTTTTCGGCTGGATCGAAAGCTAAATATTTTGACGGAGAAGATGGAGGCCAGATTTAAACCGACACTTCTCCAAGGCATGCTACACCACATGCACTAATAAATAGATCTAACAATGGGAATAATAATCATAATCATCATCATAATAATAATAATAATAATTGGGGCACGTTGGGTAAGTGATTTACACGTTTGCCTCTCAGCACTGAGGATTCAGGTTTGAATCCCGATCTGGGTGAAGTTTCCATGTTTATTTCCATGTCGGTTTTTTCTGGGTTCTCCAGTTATGTCCCACAGTCCAAAAGTATGGATTCAAGGTAAATTGGCTTCTCAGAATTGCCCCTATCTAAATTGCCCAACTATAGTGTTTGTGTGAGTGAGTGAGTGAGTGAGTGTGTGCCCAGTTATAGACAGGCTCCCTCTCCTGGATGTATCACACAACATTCTTCCCTGGATGGGCATGAGGACCCCTGCGACCCTAGTAGTGGATTAAGCAGAAGATAATGAATTAATGAATTAAAAAATTATTTAATTTAATTGTATTTTAGTAATGAATAAATAATGCCCAGCGATAGATTGGCGCCCTGTCCTGGGTGTATCTGCCCAGCGCTTGAAACGTTCTCCCCTGCATGGGCATAGGGACCCCCCCCCCCCGCGACCCTAATAGAGGATAAATAATGAATAATGAATAAATAATAATAATAATAATAATAACAATTAGCTAGTCAGGAGTTCCTTGCTGGATGATGATTGTGTTCGGTGCATGTCTGGTAAGGTGTTTTTGAGTCAGTGTGTGAAGTTTACATTGTGTCTCATAGACATTGTTAATTTTTATGGCTTAAGTTGATTATGGTGGGGTGTAAATTACAAGGCAAATTGAATTCTCATGGGGAAAAAAACTATTGTAGCCTAAGCAAGATTTATCACTGTGCTAGTTATGGAAAAGTATTACTGTTCTCCGGGGAACCTAAATGAATCTTTCGAGTTGGCTTCAGAGAGGCTCACTTGATGACGAGGCTGGTTTTTCTCCTGTCTGATTTCCTGGCTGCATAACACTCATCTCTCATCCGCCGCCGCCGGTACGCCTCATCCCCAGTTCAGATGCTGCTGTGCAATTCATCGTGGAATTCGGCAGCGACTCCAGAACTCGACCACCGAGCTTTATTACTTTGCTTCCTCAGCGCGACCCGTTTCTGATGACGTCGAGTCATTTACACGGGATTTCATTATTATTATTATTATTATTATTCAGTGTTTTTTTTTTTATTTTGATTCGAGAGGACAAACTACACATCATGCCTGAACTTCATTAGACTCCATCGCCTTGATTGAATGCATTTTCTATATGTGATAATGTGGCATTTAAAAAAAATCATTTGACCTTTCCATAAAGCTCGCACCTGTGTTTGCACCTGGCCCTCGCGCTTGAACTCATTTATTCTAAAGACAGTCGGGAGGAATGAACAATTCCTGCGGCAGCTTCATTGTTGTATAAAACATGTCTAGCTATATATGGCGTGTTTAACGAATGGTTTGACCTAACGATGAGGTAACCGTCTTCCGAACGGCGTTATAAATTTGGCATTGTTTCTTTGCCAAGAATTCAGCTGTAGAAAAATGTGAGCTACGGTGAATTTATTACGATAAGAAATTTAAGAAAACAATTGCTGGCTACCAGGCCACTTCCTGCAGCTCGGCTTAAATTTATCTTTACAATGGGATTTATTATTTATTACATGAACATGTACTGGCTATCGCTTTGTTTCTTCAACATTACTAAATCAAAACCGGGTAACTAAGTCCCTATGGTTACTATAATCCACTAGAGCTGGGCTGAATTAACAGAAGTGAAATCCCCAATTACTGTTTTTTTGATATCACACTGCTAATTAAATTGGATATTATAAACATGTGTACAGTCCTGATTCTCTGTGGTTTAATGACTTAGCTGGCAGGATCCCATTCATCATATCCTCTAATGAGCCAAGATGCACTGACAAGTCAGTCAAAGCTCTGAGTACAGCTCTGTCACTTCGCTTCAGCACGCCGTGCTGATAGAAACACCTGCATCACAGAGGCAGTAGTTTGCATTGTTCTTTTAGATTTTTAAATCTATTGTTTAGGGTGAATGTTATTGCACAAGACAGGGAAGGTTTAGATTTAAAAGTGACCTTTATGAAATATAAATATGAGCTATGAGTGCTGGGTTGAATAAATATTCTATAGACATATTCTACATAGTTTAATATAAACATTTAATGGAATAAAGAAAATTCTGGTAAATATGTAGGCAGATGCACTGTGCTGATTCAACACATCCTTCATATATGACATATTTAAACAGAATATTTAGTTATTATTTATGTAAACTATATATTTCATGTACACTGCTTTATATATACTGTGTATGTGTGTATATATATATATATATATATATATATATATATATATATATATATATATATATATATATATATATATACAGTATATATATAATTGTTTCTTATCATTCATCATTTCTTATCATGCTGAAATACACAAGTTTCTCTGGGATTACCATAGTTATCTGTCTATGTATCTACTTTATATCTTTCTCATAATTAAAGGTGAAAATCTGTGTGTGAGTGTGTGTGTGTGTGTGTGTGTGTGTGTGTGTGTGTGTGTACCTGTGTGTTCCCTCAAAAATCCACACTGATGCTTCGATTACCACAAAATTTGACATACTTATTTTTCGGGACCCTGCAATGACTTTATATGTTAGAAGGTTTATGCAGGTTTGTATGTGTATTTGTGTCTGTGTGTGTGTGTGTGTGTGTGCGCATAATTTTAACTTTGAAACAGTTGCAATTTTAAGTTTGTTAATTTAAGTTTCTTAATTTTAACATTTCTTAATTCTTTAATATTTAATAAATGCATTTGTGAAACATCACATATGAGGATGTTATATAAACTAAGTGCTTTATAATTAATGTATTATTTTATTGTAATCAGTAGTCTAATTATGCAGCTGTTAACATCACAATCATACTGTGCGTAATGCTTAGGCATGCTGGCACTTTTTTTTTTTTAACGAAAAGATTTTCATCGAGCTCTTAACTGCTTTCAAATTCATCCTGCAACACGACAAACACAAAGCACTGAACGGAGCAACAAACCGACTCCCACGGAGCCCTGAAATAGCGAAACAGCCAATTTGCAGAGGAACTTTTACAAAAGTCTTGAGCGACCAAACTGAAAAACAAGAAAACAAAATAACAAAATAGCAGCTGCATCTTAAAAATAATGCTGAATTAAAGACAAAACAAATTATATAGAATATCTTAATAATTAGTAGGTATTATTTTGCAGTTTAGATTACTAATTTTAAAAGTTGCATTAAACATAATTACAATTAAAAAAAGATAATTACAAGTACATTTCAAGCAGTAATTACATAATTACCATTTATTCATAGTAAAGCATTACAATACATATAATGTTGAGGTAAATAATTGATAAATTTAGAATGAAACAGTACATTTATAAAAAGGTGTTTGCTTATTAGTAACATTACATTTACATTTAGTCATTTATCAGAAGCTTTTATCTGAAACGACTAACAAATGAGAGAACAACACAAGTCAGAAGTTAAGAAAGGAACCAGCTACACTGTAGAATTATCAAACGTAATCATTATCCTCTTTTTTATTTTAGTAACAAGCTTTTTTATAATTAATATAATACGCTAATTGCATTTTTTGTACAAATAAAATTCAGCACTAAGTAAACATAAAGGAATTAAAATCCAGTCCTTATCTTCATCTTCCTCTCTGCTACTGAGCCTGATTGAAATTTATTGGGCTTTAGAGTAACTAATCATCTCTGTGTGGTAATTACGGATTAGTCTCTCTTTGGGGACTCTACCGCTGAGGGCTGGTCCGGGTTTTCCTTTCTGCTCTAAGAGCAGTTGAAATAGAAGCTGGTGGAGTTTGTGGGTTTGCCAAAATGTCACACACTGATCTACAGTTGGGGAAGAAGCAGCAGCTTTTCTGAGCCGGGCTTTAACCCGGGACTGGAGTTTTCATCGCAGTATTAATGATGTCATTTTGAAGCGCTTCAGACGTTTTTGAAGGACTGATGAAAGAGCGAGCGAGTCCCCTCTGACAGGATCAGAATGCACCATCGCTGGAGTCGCAGCGCTGTCACAGAGCCCAAATCGTACTACTGGAAAGAAAACCTTTGCTTGGCAACAGATGCCAGGACAAGAAATAGAAGGAAATAGAAACAGCAGATAGATTTAGAACAGTGTCTTTCATTTCATAGTGAGGAAATCTGGATGATGGGTTGTTCTCAAAACATCTGGTAACGAATCCCCAATTCTCCCATTGTCACCAGCATAGCCGGACAGATGCATGCACACACAGACAACACACCCCGTAGATCTAAACCATCTCTATACTCACACACTCAGTGGAGCAGAGCTTTGGGATGCCCATCTTCTGACAGGAGCCCCAGTTGTGGAGTTTGCAAACTGAAAGCTATGTCATTACTCACCTCCAGAAGTCACCATAGTATGTATAGAAACCACAGAGACCCACAGTATCTCTGCTTCTTACCCCCCCACCCCCCTGTTTCTGCTCTGGGGTGGAATTAACTCTCAAGTGTCAGTTGCAGATGAGCTACTGCATGTACCTTTTATGTATGAAAGCAAACGCGTCAAGCAGCTGATAGAAGTAAAAAAAAAGTCGTATGGTACAAATTTAAAAATATTTCCCTCTACAAGGGACAGAAAAAATATAACTCGAATATTGAAACGATAGAAGAATGGAAAAGAAATATTTCCGAACCCTAGACAAATTTTCAGCATGGTGAGTTTTTTGGGTTTGTGTAAGAATTCAAAATAATGTTATTAAAAGCTGATTCAGCCCAACATAATAGTATGCACACAATATTTCATTTATAATGCTAAACAAAAAAATCTGGGCTGATAAGTATGGAACATCATCCATCCATCCATTATCTTCCGCTTCATCCTCTATTAGGGTTGCGGCGGGTTCCCCATGCCCATCCAGGGGAAAATGTTTCGGGTGTTGGACAGATACACCCAGGACAGGACGCCAATCTATCAATGGGCACACACACACACTAAAACACACTTTATATGGGGCAATTTGGAGAATTTGATTAACATGTTTTTAGACTGTGGGAGGAAACCGGAGAACCCTGAGGAAACCCATGTGGACACGGGGAGAACATGGAAACTCCACCCAGATTGGGATTCGAACCGGGAATCCCTAGTGCTGAGAGGAGAACATGCTAATCACTAAGCCACCGTGCCGCCCGGAACATCATGAAATATGGTAAATAATGGAACGTTATGAACAGTAGCGAGAAAGTTGTGTAAACTTAAAAGGTGGCTTATTAAAAATTCTATTATCTTGTGCTTATCCTCTACTGGGGTTGTTTGGGGTTGCCTCTCCCCTAAGTGTTTTAAGTGCTGGGTGGATACACCCAGAACAGGGCACCAATCTATCACTGGGCACACTCACTTACACACTATATGGGGGCAACTATATTAAAGCAGCCAATTTAACCTTAATCCATGTTTTTGGACTGGGGAAGGAAACCGGAGAACCCAGTGCAAACCCGCAAGACACGAGGAGAACTTGGAAACTCCACTTAGATTTGGATTCGAACCTGGATCGCCAGCAATGAGAGACAAACGTGCTAATAACTAAGACAACGTGCCTCCCTATAACACCATGTATTTATTTTGTAGTTCAAAAGATCAGTGTGTGTGGGTGTGGTCGCTCAGTGGTAACGGTGGTTAGGGCTAGCAATCTGAAGATTGTAGGTTCGATTCCTGAGTCCACCCAATGCACTGACGTTACTCCTCAAGCAAGAGCCCTAATGTCCGTTGATCCGGGGCGCTTTGTCATCTATCTTATTAAAAATTATTTATTAATTAAATTATTAAATACAATCTGATTTGTGGACAATTTCAACTTTTTTTAAATCAAATTACAGGCGCAAACTCTTGAATGTTTAGAAATGTTTCAGACTTTCAGCATCATGCATTGCATTTTTATTTGTTAATGCAGAAATCAGTCGTTAATTCTGCAGAGCAGCTTTGCCGTCCACACCTTCTACTGTATCACATTATTAAAACTCTCAATTAATTAATTTTTAACAATTAATTAATTAATTACAATTAATTATTGTAGTCATTATCCAAGTAAGCCTATGCTTATGATTAATAACCAAATTAATTAAGGATATTAAAGTATAATTGTTTGTATGTTTTTAGTTCAGGCCTTCAGATTTTACAGTAATTAATAAAAAAAAAGGAAATTATAAAGGTTGCACAAAAGCTTCATAATGGCCACAGTTTTATATAATTTATAATTTGGAAAAGTGTGTGTGTGTGTGTGTGTGTGTGTGTGTGTGTGTGTGTGTGTGTGTGTGCGCGTTAAATAGCAACTGACCCTTGAATACTCGATCAATTCTGCTAATTAGCTAAATGTAATGTAAATATAAGTGTGTGTGTGTGTGTGTGTGTGTGTGTGTGTGTGTGTGTGTGTGTGTGCATTCCAGTCAGTCGTATCTAACCCTTTATATAATATAGACCAGTTTACAATGATTCAGATTCATTGTACTTGTTATTTTAAGGCGGTAACACAAACCACTGCACCATCATTTCATATTTATAGCACGGATACAAAAGCAATAAGGCATGAGAGATGAGAGGGCGTGGCATTATTGTTTATTAGTCACGAGAAAAAGGTCTACAAACTGGTCTTTCACAGTGTTATCTAATCTATTTGTTCCAATGAACATTGATCGCTGAGTAACAGGATACCGTTACTCAGAACCGTTGTTTCTCTAACAATAAAATAACTTGATTACAGAATACAATTTATAAACAACACCTGCAACAGGCTTAGTGCTCATCAGGAATCCACTCACTGTTTATATTAATCTGTAATTCCATTTATAGTACATGATTTAAAATAATGTAACGTATATCACACAATGATATGAATGTGAAGCGCTCAGAGGGGTGCAATAATGTCACGGCTCAGCCAATCAGATTCAAAGATCAACCTGTTTGATAAAATGTATATATAGGAGTAGGGATATGTGTGTGGTGTATATAATAGAACATTCATTCTTTATCATCCACTTTATCCTCTATCAGGGTCGCGGGGGGGTTCATGCCCATCCAGGGGAGAAGGTCACGGGAGCTGGACAGATACACCCAGTACAGGGCGCCAATCCATCACTGGGCACACACTCACTTACACAGACACACTCTATATTTTTGGAGAACTCAATTGACTTGATCTCTGTTTTTGGACTATGGGAGGACACCGGAGAACCCGGAGGAAACCCACGCAGACAAGGGGAGAACATGGAAACTCCACCCAGATTGGGATTTGAACCAGGAATCCCTAGTGCTGAGAGGAGAACATGCCAACCACTAAGTCGCCCAATATTAGAACATGAAGTGTAAGACTGTTTAAATGTAATATAAGATTTAAAAGTTGTGCAACTCACATTTAAAGAAGAAAAGCGAGCGATGATGCTTTTTCCAGCCAATAAGTTCTAAACTGTGAGCACATGATGTTGTTGTTGTTGTGGTTTTCTGTTTCCGCTCTTATTGTTAGGCTTTTACAGCTCATGAATATGACTGATTGGTATAAGAACAAGCGTACTATAAATATGTATTCATAATGAGGACTACAGCAAACTCTCTCTCACACACACACACACACACACACACACACACACACACACACACACACACATCTGAAACGGTTCTGTATGACCATTCAACAACTAGTATGACATTTGAGTTCACATTCTTGACAGTTTTACCAATTTGTCAATATGAAAATAACAGCCATCAGAGGATAATGGCGAAGCAGGCGATGTGCAGGCGGCCATGCTCGTGCCTTTTAAGAGCACTAGGGCCAGCCTTTCTCCGCACTAATGGAGCGGGAGAAAATGGCCGTGTCACTCCTGTCAACGTCTAGTGCTTTAAACCAAGACATTGTTTGCTTTCTACCAGGCCAATAATTCTGTGCCATTAAAAGTGTGGGGAGGATGGTGTTCGGAGGAATAGCTTTACACCATCTTCAACAGAGTCTTTGAAACCCCACTCCCCCACCCCCACCCCCACCCTCAAACTCACCCCTCCTAATTTCCCGTCACTTTCTCACAGGAAACTTTTGGCATCAGTTGAAAGCATAACGACTGGTTGTGCTACTAAAGTGATCATAAAGTCAATCATGTGGCCAGAATTACAATGCAATCTCAGTCAGTCACTCCGGCTTCCATTGTCATGTTGGAGGTGTGTCGTCGTCGTCCCCCCCACACACACACACATACCCATACACATATGTTGTTGGTACAGTTGAAGTGTCAGTTGCTAAAGCTAACGGGCCGCCTACAGAGGATCCTTGAATCTTTGACACTTGTGGCGTCAGGCGAGCAGCTGTCCAGCAATTATCCATATTATAGGTATTTAGAGGTGAGCTAATGATCCGGCCGAACTGCAGAGAAAACAAAGACATAATTCCCATGTCTTATTAGTCATAAGAGAGTTCTTAGTCAATTATGAGCGTAGTTACTGCTGTCGCCGGGATGAGATCAAAGCATAGCTGTGAAAACATGCATTGTGTCACACCTTGAATAAGTCATTATTTTATATATATAATTAATATATTGAATGAGTCATTGTTAAATCAAATTCACACACACACACACACACACACACACACACACACACACACACATATATATATATATATATATATATACATACACACACCTTGAATGAGTCATTCCTATATAAAATAGACACATATATATATATATATATATATATATATATATAAAGGCACGGTGGTTTAGTGGTTAGCACGTTCGCCTCTCAGCGCTAGGGATTCCTGGTTCGAATCCCCATCTGGGTGGAGTTTCCATGTTCTCCCCGTGTCTGCGTGGGTTTCCTCCGGGTTCTCCGGTTTCCTCCCACAGTCCAAAAACATGGATCAAGTTAATTGAATTCTCCAAATTGCCCCATATAGAGTGTGTCTGTGTGAGTGAGTGTGTGCCCAGCGATGGATTGGCGCCCTGTTCTGGGTCTATCTGCCCAGCGCCCGAGACGTTCTCCCCTGGATGGGCATGGGGAACCC
>JAFMOD010000210.1:1076516-1092488 GCA_019802435.1 Corydoras maculifer
CGTGGGTTTCCTCCGGGTTCTCCGGTTTCCTCCCACAGTCCAAAAACATGGATCAAGTTAATTGAATTCTCCAAATTGCCCCATATAGAGTGTGTCTGTGTGAGTGAGTGTGTGCCCAGCGATGGATTGGCGCCCTGTTCTGGGTCTATCTGCCCAGCGCCCGAGACGTTCTCCCCTGGATGGGCATGGGGAACCCCACCGCGACCCTAATAGAGGATAAGCGGAAGATAATGAATGAATGAATATATATATATATATATATATATAAATACACCTTCTGTTAGGAACACCTTTTCAGTTCTTCACTCACTGTCTGTTTTATCGGTTCATATAGATGGACTTTGTAGTTCTACCATTACATTCTGTGTAGTCCATTTGTTTCTAATTTATTAATCTGTTTAAGTAATGAGCAGCATGGTGGCTTAGTGATTAGCATGTTTTCCTCTCAGCACTAGGGATTCCTGGTTCGAATCCCCATCTGGGTGAAGTTTCCATGTTCTCCCTGTGTCTGCGTGGGTTTCCTCCGGGTTCTCTGGTTTCCTTCCACAGTCCAAAAATATGGATGAAGCCAATTGACTTCTCCAAATTGCCCCATATAGAGTGCATCTCTGTGAGTGAGTGATCTGCCCAGCGCCCGAAACGTTCTCCCCTGGATGGGCATGGGAAACCCTAATATATATAATATTGGATGGATGTTAAGGTATGTTCTCTGATGAACTCCCATAAAGCAGGTATTAGAGTGGTGGATGATGCTCAGTACTGCAGTGATAGTGACGTGGTGCTGGTGTGTTGGTGTGTGTTGAGCTAGTGAGACGAATACACACAGACACACTCTATATGGGGCAATTTGGAGAATTCAGTTGACCTTTATTCATGTTTTTGGACTGTGGGAGGAAACC
This sequence comes from Corydoras maculifer, assembly GCA_019802435.1. NCBI lineage: Eukaryota > Metazoa > Chordata > Actinopteri > Siluriformes > Callichthyidae > Corydoras > Corydoras maculifer. The sequence goes on from JAFMOD010000210.1 coordinate 1,077,416, forward strand.
GGAGAACCCGGAGGTAACCCACACGGACACGGGGAGAACTTGGAAACTTCCCCCATTGGGATTCGAACCGGGAATCTCCAGCACTGAGAGGAGAACATGCTAACCATTAAACCTTGCCGCCCGCAATAAAAATCAATCAAATAAAAACAGATGTTTACACTTTGGATGTGTAAAGTTTACCAAAGTATATTAGTATGTTTAAGTTTTTATTTTTTAGTGTGTTTGCAGACGGACTTGGTTTGTATTTTTTGTGTTTCCAATAAAAAGACCAGTCAAGGATCTTTAAAAAAAAAAATCTAAAAGCGGTACTGATGTTAAAACCATGTGCTTTCCCGTGTGGCTGTGTAGAGCAGACACTGCCATGTGCTTTTATGCATACAGATAAACAAGGACTCCTGGGCCTGTCAATGCCTCCTGCAGGGGGCTGGAGTCTTCACACTTTAAACAGTGTTGCCCCATTCACACTCTCTCCCTCTCTCCCCCTCTGTGTCTCTCTCCCCCTCTGTGTATGTGAGGAGAAACCAGATCAGCAATGGGAAACACCTGTAGCCGGGTGAGATGGCACATGGGCCAAAGTTCCCCGTGTCGCTCAGAGTCACGGCGTTGGCCCCTTGATCTCACTGACTCCTGAGGTGTGGAAAGAAGGAAGTGTGAGAAATTTGGTCGCAGATTTGTCAACTTGTTGTACAGTACGACCTCCAGAACTGTAACGACTGGGTCAGAGGTGATGGGATGGAAGACGAAGACCGTTTGCTGTATATGTATCTGGTGTTATGTCACAGAGTAAAGCTCTCGGTGTGTATGAACAATTATTACTGAGTGAGCACCACTCAGCGCCAGGTTCAAATCCTGGTGGGTGGAGTTTTAATGTTCCATCCATCCATTATCTTCCGCTTTATCCTCTATTAGGGTCGCGGGGAGGTTCCCCATGCCCATCCAAGGGAGAACATTTCGGGCGCTGGGCAGATACACCCAGGACAGGACACCAATCTATCACTGGACACACATTCACTCACACAGACACACTCTACATGGGGCAATTTGGAGAATTCAGTTGACCTTGATCCATGTTTTTGGACTGTGAAAGGAAAGCAGAGAACCCGGAGGAAACCCACCTGGACACGGGGAGAACATGGAAACTCCACCCAGATTGGGACTCGAACCGGGAATCCCTAGCACTAAGGGGCGGAGTTTCCATGTTCATTTATCCATCCATTATCTTCCACTTTATCCTCTATTAGGGTCGCGGGGGGTTCCCCATGCCCATCCAGGGGAGAACGTTTCGGGCGCTGGGCAGATACACCCAGGACAGGGCTCCAATCTGTCGCTGGGTACACACTCACTTACACAGACACACACTATATAGGGCAATTTGGAGAATTCAGTTGACCTTGAACCATGTTTTTGGACTTTGGGAGGAAAGCGGAGAACCCGGAGGAAACCCACCTGGACACGGGGAGAACGTGGAAACTCCACCCAGATTGGGACTCGAACTGGGAATCCCTAGCACTAAGGGGCGGAGTTTCCATGTTTATTCATCCATCCATTATCTTCCACTTTATCCATTGATGAGAGGGAACACCGGAGTGCTCGATAGTGAAATTGCGCAGCTTTTTAATTCAGACACAGACGATGAGGACTTTAATGGATTTGTGGGAGAATAGTGATTAAAAATAATGTGTGTTCTGTCAAGTAGTAGAATAAACTTCAATTATAAATCACTGTTTTGCATCCTTTACTTTTCTTGTAGATCGTATGTTTCAGCAAGTGCCTTATAATACGCTGCCGTACAGAATAAGTACCCTACAGAAATAGAGTCCCTAATTGAGACTGCGCCTTATAGTACAGTGCGCCTTATACGTGGGTCAAATACAGAAATAGACCCCGAAATTCAGACTGCACCTTATAATACGGTGGGAGTTATTATATTATGGTCCGGAAAATACAGTATAAGGTTTAAAAGCAGGCATGGTGGTTTAGTGGTTAGCATGTTCTCCTCTCAGCACTAGGGATTCCCGGTTCGATTCCCCATCTGGATGGAGTTTCCATGTTCTCCCCGCTTCTGCGTGGGTTTCCTCCGGGTTCTCCGGTTTCCTCACACAGTCCAAAAACATAAATCAAGTCAATCGAGTTCTCCAAATTGCCCCATATAGAGTGTGTATGCGTGCGTGTCTGTGTGAGAGAGTGAGTGTGTCCAGTGATAGATTGGTGTCCTGTCCCGGGTGTATCTGCCCAGCGCCCGAAACGTTCTCCCCTGGATGGGCATGGAGAACCCCCCCCCCCCCAAAAAAAAAACTCTAATAGAGGATAAAGTTCTCCAAATTGCCCCATGTAGAGTGTGTGTGAGAGAGTGAGTGTGTCCAGTGATAGATTGGAGCCCTGTCCTGGGTGTATCTGCCCAGAGCCTGAAATGTTCTCCCCTGGATGGGCATGGGAACCCCCCGCGACCCTAATAGAGGATAAAGCGGAAGATAATGAATGAATAAATGAAATTCAGATATATGTTTGATATGATATTATGTACTGTCACAAGCAATAGACATATTCTGAGTATAAGCTTATGAGGGAGTGGGGTAGGCCGCAGTAATGTGTGCCCTGTGAGCTTTAAACAGTGGACAGATTGCAAAGTCATCATTCAGAGCAACTGCAAAGACAGTCCATATAGTTTAAACGACAGCAGGTCTGCAGTTTAGATTTCAAACCAATCAGAGCCATGACATTTCCACAGACTGGGTTACTGTGATGTCAATCAAAACTAAATGATTCATTGTAATTACCTTTATTTAATGACCTCTGAGTCAATTTCAATTTAAAATACAGGGGGAAAAATCGATATTTAAAGGTGCACCATTGTAAAGTTGTAAAAGTGCTATGTTTCCTGCATTGTTTTATTGATAAATGCAGTTACTCAAAAAAATGATAATAAGTCCAGGTTTGGGAGAAACTGGGTGACATCCAGTGACCGGACAAAAGACGACGGGACGAAATAGGCATAATTTTACACGTCTGTCATTAAATCATGAGCGGCACGGTGGTTTAGTGGTTAGCATGTTCTCCTCTCAGCCCTGGGGATCCAGGTTTGAATCCCAATCTGGGTGGAGTTTCCATGTTCTCCCCGTGTCCGCGTGGGTTTCTTCCGGGTTCTCCGGTTTCCACCCACAGTCCAAAAACATGGATCAAGGTCAATTGAATTCTCTAAATTGCCCCATATAGAGTGTGTCTGTGTGAGTGTGTGTGTGCCCAGCGATAGATTAGCGCCCTGTCCTGGGTGTATCTGCCCAGCGCCCGAAACGTTCTCCCCTGGATGGGCATGGGGGACTCTCCCCCCCCCCATGACCCTAGTAGAGGATAAAGCGAAATATAATGGATGGATGGATGGGTGTTATGTCTTGAGATTGCAAAATTAAACTACTGTCAGGGGTTGGCATGTTCTCCTCTCAGCGCTAGGGATTCCCGGTTCGAATCCCAATCTAGGTGGAGTTTCCATGTTCTCCCCGTGTCCACGAGAGCTTCTGGGTTCTTCGGTTCTTCATCCCACAGTCCAAAAATATAGACTTAAGATGAATTGGCTGTTCTAATATCCCCCTATTTAAATGACTCCTATACAGTGTGTATCTGTGTGTGTATGTGCCCAGTGATAGATTGACACCCTGTTCTGGGTGTATCTGACCAGCGCGTGAAACGTTCTCCCTGGCGGAGGATCAAGCGGATGGATGGATGTAATTAAAAGTCAGTTTTTATCAAATGCACACCAATCGCATCACGACCTTTCTGATAAAGCAGCAGTTTGAGATGAATCTCACTGATTCGTCATTCCATATTCATATTGGCTCACAGGCTGATGATGATTCCGGCTAAATGAACTAAGGTCGGTTTTACTATGAGCACGTCGGAGGCCACACATCACAACAAACGCAATGGAGCCACACACACAAACACAGACGCTAATTAATGGCCGCCTGTTTGTTATTAAGTTCCATTGAGCCACAGCATCACTCACGGTGCTCCGGGCCTGTAATGGAGATGAACTTTAAAAAGGTCTCTTTAATTGCAGACTGTGGCCCCTGATCAGATTATGTATTACCCTGTATATTGGCTTCCTCATTATGATTAGGGAAGAAAGAGAAATGTATCAGCTTGTCGTTATGCTGGAGTAATGAGTAAAGGTCATCGGAATGGAAACCCAATCCAGAGTCTAATGAGAAGGACAGGCCCTGCCGCAAAAAACATGGGGCTTAATTGCAGATGTTGCTCGCCCCCACCCCCCCGAACCAGACTTTTTGGGCATATTCTCAAAGGAATAATCAGCAGCGCGTTTTAATATTAAAATGAATGGTTCTATTCAGTGTATGATTGTCATTGTATCTGAGCCAATACATGGGATAAAACATTTTAATTTATGTATTCTGTAAGAAAAGGGCACTGTGTGTGTGTGTGTGTGTGTGTGTGTGTGTGTGTGTGTGTGTGTGTGTTTTGCACTCACAACAGCCTGCATTTAATTTTTCTGGATTCTTACTGTTTCTTAAGCACACTGAATATTTAAATTTCATAACCAGAGGTTCAACAAATAAATATCTTATTTTTTTTATTCATCTACATGTTAGTATTTGAACATCCGTTACATCACAATCTTTTATCTTTGATTATTTATCTCCGGGTTCTCCGGTTTCCTCCCACAGTCCAAAGACATGTATTTTAAGGTGAATTGGCTGCACTAAATTCCCGGTTCGAATCCCGATCTGGGTGGAGTTTCCATGTTCTCCCCGTGTCCGAGTGGGTTTCCTCCGGGTTCCTCGGTTTCCTCCCACAGTCCAAAAACATGGATCAAGATCAAATGAATTCTCCAAATTGCCCCATATAGAGTGTGTCTGTGTGAGTGAGTGTGTACCCAGCGATAGATTGGTGTCCTGTCCTGTGTGTATCTGCCCAGCGCCCAAAACATTCTCCCCTGGATGGGAATGGGGACCCCCCCCCCCGCATGGGGAACCCCCCCATGACCCTAGTAGAGGATGAAGCGGGAGATGATTGATGTATGGAAATTCCTTCATCTAAATTGCCCAATATAGAGTGTCTGGGGGGTCACAGTGGCTTAGTGGTTAGCATGTTCTCCTCTCAGCACTTGGGATTCCTGGTTTGAATCCCCATCTGGGTGGAGTTTCCATGTTCTCCCCGTGTCCGCATGGGTTTTCTCCGGATTCTCCGGTTTCCTTCCACAGTCCAAAAACATGGATCAAGTCATTTAAGTTCTCCAATTTGCCCCATATAGAGTGTGTGTTTGTGTGAGAGAGTGTGTGCCCAGCGATAGGTTGGCGTCCTGTCCTGGGTGTATCTGCCCAGCGCCCGAAACGTTCTCCCCTGGTTAGGCATAGGGAACCCCCTCCCCCCACCCCACCCCAAACAACCCTAGTCCTAGATAATAAGCTGATCATTTTTATGTGTCCCAATTTGTTCGGGGTCAGAACACCGTGTTGGTCATACATCCTCCCCGTATACGACCCCTCAAGTTTTAAAGGCCCTAATAAAATTAAAAGTAGGTACAAAGGCCTATATGTCGCGTCTTTTGCTCTTTTTCTTTTATGTAGTTTTGTAAGAAAAGCTGTATTTAACAGAGTTAAGGTGATGCCTTTGCACCGAGCCGTTTTTAAGCACTCATTTCATGACTTAATTTCCCATAACTTCCTGGCATCAACACCAGACTGTAAGATGAAATAATGATAAAGAATTTTAAACTGTCAAAGCCGACAGGAAAAGGTACTTTAAAAGCTCCTGCTTTGGCAGAGTTAAGAGCGAGCGCAAGGAAGAGCATCGTTTAACTCGGGCTCAATAAGGCTCAGCGCACTGCATTAAAGTGTGCTAGGTTTTAAAGGTGATAAAAGACCCAGACAGAGAATATCACTCTGTAGATAAGAGAGTCGCCCTCCTTCCATCACCTACATCCTTTTATTGCACCTGGCAGCAAATTAAGGCTGGTATGAGCAAGAAGAGAGCGAGCGAGCAAGCGAGAGAGAGAGAGAGAAAACGAAACCTCGGGCAAGGACTGTATGCAGCGGCTCGCTGACGTTACTGTTGGGTTTTTAGAAGGCCTCTGCTGATGACGATGATGATTAACTATAAAAAAGATATAGACCAATAAAAGTCCAAATGGGCAGGTGTTCACTCGGGGGTCCTGGGGCTGTCTTAAAAGGGCTTCATGCCTCAGATAGTTTCCTCTGAATTGATTTTTCTAAATGATTACCTTTCTTATTTATGTGAAGGGCTGGAGACATGAAATCTCGACAAAAATTTTTTTTGTTTCTGCCGTCCTGCTGGTTGTCACATGCTTTATTACAGATATGTAGATTGATATGCTGGATTTTTAGGATTCTAGGTCTCGTGATTTAACAATTCAGTAAATGATTTGAATGTTTTGGGAATATGTTTTGTTTTTATAGAAATGATATTTTATTTCACTTTGTAATCAATTTCTCAGCAGCAGAAGTGACAGTAATTGGGAAAGTTATTTACATCTAATGTATCTATTACAAGACGTACTTTTAAAAAAGAATAATAATTTAATAAGACTATAGATCCATCCATTATCTTCCGCTTTATCCTCTACTAGGGTCACTGAGGGGTTCCCCATGCCCATCCAGGGGAGAATGTTTTGGGCGCTGGGCAGATACACCCAGGACAGGACACCAATCTATCACAGGACACACACTCACTCACACAAACACACTCAATTTGGAGAACTCAATTGATCTTGATCCATGTTTTTGGACTGTGGGGGGAAACCGGAGAACCCGGAGGAAACCCATGCGGACATGGGGAGAACATGGAAACTCCACCCAGATTGGGATTTGAACCGGGAATCCCTAGTGATTAGAGGAGAACATGCTAACCAGATCAGTATATACAAAAATAAGATAAAATAGAATATAATACGGAGGGAATATAAAAAACTGATTAAATGAAATCTATTGCACATATGATTTAAAATTAGGCGGCACGGTGGCTTAGTGGTTGGCATGTTCTCCTCTAAGCGCTAGGAATCCCCATCTGGGTGGAGTTTTCATGTTCTTCCCGTGTCTGTGTGGGTTTCCTCCGGGTTCTCCGGTTTCCTCCCACAGTCCAGAAACAAGAATCAAGTCAATTGAGTTCTCCAAATTGCCCCATATAGAGTGTGTATGTGTGCGTGTCTGTGTGAGTGAGTGTGTGCCCAGAGATAGATTGGTGCCCTGTCCTGGGTGTATCTGCCCAGCGCCCGAAACGTTCTTCCCTGGATGGACATGGGGAACCCCCCCGCGACCCTAGTAAAGGATAAAGCGGAAGATAATGGATGAATATATATATATATAGCTTCCATGCTTATGTTCATTCAGATGTTATGGAACGTATGATTTGTCTCTGGTGGCTTTCTGTCTGGTGTAGTTGAGCTGTGGGTGCTGAGCGTAACTGTATCCCCCGAATGCCATGTTTCTCTGCAGTGGGGTTTAGCCGTCACGCTGCAGGCGATATTGCGACGTACCACACACCTCTTGATCCCCAGCAGAGACATGTAATTGGCAAAGATTACAGACGGAAAACAAACAAACCAACAAGCAGTAATCGCCCCTGTATTTGCAGAAGTGGCGATATTTTTGGCACATCTGAAAAAAAAAAAATACAAAAACACCCCACACGAGTCGTTGTGTACAGCGAATCCCCCACCCCGGCAGCACCCTAACCCCAGCCCGAGTGCATTTACATAAAACATTAAGCCGAACTAACTGATTACACCTAACAAGCCGAGTTGGAGGGAGAGCATCGCCGGTGGCGTGCAGTTTCCAGCAAATCGTAAAATCTTCTTGTTGTTTTCCTCTCGTTTCTTCTTTTCGTCGGCAGACTCTTCCGCGGTCGGCTTTTCGGAGCGCCGCCGTGTCGCAGGCGAGCGATTAATCTCGGGCTTTTGTTTTTGTCTGCGAGCACTCCACCCCTCTGTGTCCCTCCCACAAATCCAATTAATCAGGCCCAAATCAGGTTACTCTGCACCTCGCTGATAGGGCATTGTGACGGATATGCCAAAATCCATCGGAGGCGCTGTTTTTTTATGCCAGTGTGCCCTGTAAAATCGTGCCTCCGCGATTTTGCATTATGCTCCTAAATGTTTGTCTTGTAATGCAATTAAAGCACACATGTACGCCTCCCCCGCATCCCCTCGTCATTGTTTCCGGCATGCGGCGAATTTACATGCAGTCATGTTTTGACAGTAGCATTTAACCCGAGGTGAAATGAAATAATTCGGAGAGATATTAAAAGAATCAGAGCGGCGAGGTTGTCATGCCGCTTCATATTCAAGAAGATGAACATCAAAACATAAATGCGCCTCTTTTTCATTTGAGTGACTGATGAAAATCCTGAATGCTGCACACTCGGATGAAGAATGGCTCAGGGAGAACTCGGGAGAACGAGACAGATTATTGGAGACTTTTCATATGCACCCATACCACCACCCCCCCCCCCAAACAAAGGAGGCCTGGTAATATTTAGCAGACTATTTGTAAAAGCGCAAACTTAAGAAATGAGTGTGGATTGGCGCCGACGACGACGGAAGCAAGTGTGATTTCTAGCGTGACAGATGATGTCAAAAACCCCGCTGACGCTGTCGCGCGTGACAAACTTTTCAAAGCGGCCGTGTGCACACGTGCGCTTATTGAAATGTGCTGGGAGCCTCGCTCGCAGGTTTGTTCCTGCAGTTAAGTCGAGATGCTGTACGTTCTGTAGCTCTCTACACAACATGTCAACTTTAAATGCGCATCAGTGGAGGACTTGTGTCTGTCTTATCCCCCGAACCTGAGTATTAAATAAAGAGCGAACTTATTGCAACATTAAATGCCAATCAGAAAATATTAATACAGTATTAATTACAAGGAATCATTTCTTTGCCGCCCGCAACTTTACTTTAAATGCCCCGTTTACGCCAATGTCCAGCGGTCGGAGTTCTTTATTTAATCCTCCCGGAATGACGGCAAGCTCCCAATTAATTTTCTTCACTCGGCTTTTCTGTGAGATGAGCGCGCATGGAGTCACAGATGATTCTGATTCAGATCAGCAGGGACGGTGATGTGTGGAAAAAACCACCCGGTTGCACAACTATACTTTTATAGAATTTGAACTCAGTACACGTATAAGGCGCACAGGATTATAAGGCGCACGTCCGATTTCTGGGAAAATTTTTGGCTTTTAGGTGTGCCCTATAGTCCGGAAAATACGGTATACTAAAAACCCATTAAGGAGGTGGATGTGATAAATAACTGACCAAAAGTATAGACTACTAAAAACTAACGGAGGAGGATTCCGATGGCAGAAAATGTTGCAGACGTTGCGTAACGCTAACTTAATAAAAGAAGCCATTAATCAATGAGACATCAGAACCCGTGCCAGGAAGGTCAGCTCTACTATAAAAACATGTTCCGTTTTAACCTTGCTTCGTAAAATCCTCTTTTCTTTTAATCTTTTCGAAAACTTTAATACGAGCACTGACTCTGCTGACCTCATCGACTCCACACCCGCCGAACCCCAGACCATTACTCTAAAAACAAAACAGCTGGCCTATTGTTTTGCATCTTGCCAGCTGGGTCTATTTTCGTAACCTATTTTCCTTTTGTTCGGCGATGGCTTGCGTTAAAAGCCCCGCGTTGTCTACGACTCTCGGCCCATGCTTGAGGAGAGATCGGGAAAGTGGGCGGAGCTTGTAATCACCTAATCCAAACATGCACTGGGAGAATCTCATTACTCGCAACAGTTCCATTTTCTTCTTATCTGGTTCCAATCAGCGCACTTTTATCCGAACAGGATTCCGAAACGTGATTCCCTTTGTCTCCGCGCAGGATCCCCGTCTGGCTAGCGCGACGCGGGCTGTTTGTTTTGTCCGGCACGCTCACAGAGAGGCCGAACGTTTTGATGTCTTCGGTCAAAAGAGAAAATAAATTCCTTGGCACCGGCCACACCGCTGCTTCTCGTCAGCCAGCCGCCGACGGCTGGGCCGGTGACATCAGCACTCATCTGTTAAACTAATGGCTGTGAGGGAGTACCCCCCACCCCCACCCCTCTGGTTCTCCCCCGCCAACCAGCCCACATGTACACGACATTAAAATGAAACCCGAGCCTGGCCCTGGAATCTGTAAGGTGTACTTTTTTTTTTCCTCTGCCTTTTTTTTTGTTGGATGGTTTAGGGGGGGAAAAAAAAGGCTATGGGTCAGGGAAAGGTGAGCGCGAAGCAGCGGCAGCACCCTGGGCGAACCGCCTGAGGAATCCGGGATTAAAAACCTCCAGAAGTGGAGTCCGAGATAATCGCAGGATCTGGAATTCACAATAACAAACTGCCCATATATCTACCTGTCTCCGGCCTTCCTCCGAGGGAGGGCCAGAAGGTCAACAAAATGGCTGCGTTCCATCAACAGCGCTTTCTTCTCCCGCCGCTCAGCCGTCCCGAAGAAGGGTCTAGAGGGATTGGAAATGGAGTCCAACAGTAAAACTTTTTCTCTTTAACTCTTTCCGTACACCGAAAAATTCAGAGAGTATCGGGCCGTCGGGTCCAAGCAGGCCGCTACTTCTGTATTTTCTCGTCTACGCAGATAAAAAACAACAAGACTGAGAAACAAGACTGAGCGGGAGCGGTGGCTCAGTGGTCAGGGTGATGGACTATCAATCTGAAGGTTGGGGGTTCAAATCCCAGGTCCACTGAAGTTACCAGTGTGGGTCCTTGAGCAAGACCCTTAACCCTCATTGCTCCAGAGATGATGTGATTAACCCTGTGCTCACCTTGTAAGGCGTTTTGGATAAAAGTATCTGCTAAATGAACAAATGTAATGTAAATGTAAACAGCTTCATACCATGACTCTTAATATCCACCTACAACAACAGACACTCTTAATAAACACTGTGACACTTCCCAATTATTTAATATTTTATCATTATTTCTTGGGTGGCATGGTGGTTTAGTGGTTGGCATGTTCTCCTCTCAGCACTAGGGATTCCAGGTTTGAATGCCAGTCTGGGTGGAGTTTCCATGTTCTCCCCGTGTCCACGTGGGCTTCCTCCAGGTTCTCCGGTTTCCTCCCACAGTCCAAAAACGTGGATCAAGTCCATTGAATTCTTCAAATTGCCCCATATAGTGTGTGTCTGTGTGAGTGAGTGTGTGCCCAGTGATAGATTGGCGTCCTGTCCTGGGTATCTGCCCAGCGCCCTTCTCCCCTGGATGGATATAGGGAATACCCCCCCCCCCCCCGCGAACCTAGTAGAGGATAAAGTGGAAGATAATGGATGGATGGATGATTTTTTTTCTTATGCTACCATATTTTTTATTATATTTTTATTATTTATAATAATGAATAGGTTTAGTGGTTAGCATGTTCTCCTCTCAGCACTAGGGATTTCCGGTTCGAATCCCAATCTGAGTGAAGTTTCCATGTTCTCCCCGTGTCCGTGTGGGTTTCCTCCGAGTTCTCCGGTTTCCTCCCACAGTCCAAAGACATGGATCAAGGTTAATTGAATTCTCCAAATTGCCCCATATAGAGTGTGTCTGTGTGTGAGTGAGTGTGTGTCCAGTGATAGTGCCCTGTCCTTTGGATGGGCATGGGGAACACCCCCGCCACCCTAGTAAAGGTTAAAGTGGAAGATTTTTATTATAACGCTGCTATATTTATTCATTCATTCATTATCTCCCGCTTTATCCTCTATTAGGGTCACCCAGGACAGGGCACCAATCCATCGCTGGGCACACACTCACTCACACAGACACACTCTATATGGGGCAATTTTGAGAACTTAATTGACTTGATCCATGTTTTTGGACTGGAGGAAACCGGAGAACCCGGAGGAAACCCACGTAGACACAGGGAGAACATGGAAACTGGAATCCCTAGTGCTGAGAGGAGAACATGCTAACCACTAAACCACCGTGCCGCCGCTGCTATATTTAATTTTTTAATTTAATTTAATTTTATTTTATTAGAGTTCTTACATTTTAATATTGTACTTTGGGTAAACTGGGCCCGTGAAACACAATTTCGTTTATATTTCATGTACCACGTTATGTAAAGGACAATAAAGTCTCCTTGAATCCTTGAAAAACGGAGCGATGGTGGAGTAATGCAGCTATGATTTACACAGCAGGCCATCTTCAGCTCTCACTCTCACTCACTTTGCTCTGGGGAAGTCCACTTGAGGAGGTGTAATATTATGATAACTGGGTGATTTACATGGAGCAGTGTCTCAATCGCCGCTCTGACAGCTTCATTGCTTATTTTTGTTTGTTCAGGTTATTTGCTTTAGCTCCAGTACAGCACTTATCCAGCCCTCTGTCATCACCGGTGGTTGACTGGCTCCTCCATCTCTTCTCCGTGTGGCCCAGGGCATCAGTATTGTGGATAATGGAGTCCCTTTTTAACAAAGCCGACACTTAACATTTAATGTCCCTTTCCATAATTATGTTTGTAGATTCACCATTTAAAAGTTTAAACACTCCTACTCTCCATTAGGAAAGTATTAGTATCCATGGTCTCAGTTCCACTTCCTGTAAAGATGGACTTTGTAGTTCTCCAATTCCATTCTGTAGTCCATCTGTTAGTGTTCTACAGTACATACTGTGTACGTCCCCTTTACTCTGTTCTAATGGTCAGAACCCCAATAGTAACACCACAGAGCAGGGGTTATTTGGTGGGTGCATTATTCCTATCCCAGCAGTGTTACTGAGGTATCACTAAAACCCCCCTCACCACATCAGTGTCACTGCAGAACTGACAATAAACAATCCACCACCCAAATGATACCTGTTCTGTGTTGCTGCTGAGAACCAACAGGGACTAACAACAACAAAGAACACAGATGGACTACAGTCTGGAATTATAGAACTACAAAGTCCATCTATATGATAAGTGGAGGGAATATATAATAGGGGGAAAAGGGGAGGGAGGCATGGTGGCTTAGTGTTTAGCATGTTCTCCTCTCAGCACTAGGGATTCCCGGTTCGAATCCCAATCTGGGTGGACTTTCCATGTTCTCCCCGTATCCACGTGGGGTTCCTCCGGGTTCTCCGGTTTCCTCCCACGGTCCAAAAACATGGATCAAGGGCTATTGAATTCTCCAAATTGCCCCATATACAGTGTGTGTGTGAGTGAGTGAGTGTCCAGTGATAGATTGGCGCCCTGTCCTGGGTGTATCTGCCCAGCGACTGAAACGTTCTCCCTTGGATGGGCATGGGGAACCCCCCCCTAATATAGGCCCCAAGACACCAATATAGGATAAAGCGGAAGATAATGGATGGAGTGGCACAGTGGCTTAGTGTTTAGCATGTTCTCCTCTCAGTGCTAGGGATTCCCGGTTCGAATCCCAATCTGGGTGGACTTTTCATGTTCTCCCCGTGTCCACGTGGGTTTCCTCCGGGTTCTCCGGTTTCCTCCGACAGTGCAAAAACATGGATCAAGGGCTATTGAATTCTCCAAATTGCCCCATATAGAGTGTGTCTGTGTGTGTGAGTTTGTGCCCAGCGATAGATTGGCGCCCTGTCCTGGGTGTATCTGCCCAGCGCCCGAAACGTTCTCCCCTGGGTGGGCATGGGGAACCCCCCTCCACGACCCTAATAGAGGATAAAGCGGAAGATAATGGATGGATGGATGGATGGATGAGGAAAAGGGGGCGTGTCCAAACTTTGAACTGGTACTGTGTATACAAGCCTAAAGGAATCTTTGAGCTGAATGTCCAACTCGTGAGTTAAAGTCCCTCGTACATTGTGAAATGATACACACCTGATTGGATTACAGCACTGTGTATTGGTTTAGTAAAGGATAAGCAGAGAATACACAGCGGGAAGCAGTCGAAGTGGATTTCCATCTGCCGGAGCTCCAATGCTTTACCTTAATTTATTGATCAGTCTGGCTGCAGATCCCAAAAAAATCCACTTGGCCTCTAATATTCCGCTTATGGCCGTATTCACATTATATGCGCTCCAGCTGAAAATTGAATTGCAGTAAAAATTGACTTCCTGTTTGGGCATCGTTATAAATTTCATTCATATCGACAGGCTCCAAACAGAAAATCCATCGGCCAGCATTTAATTATTCAGAACATCGATAGACAAAGTGATTTATTTGCTGGTTTCCTGCTAAACGGCTTAATTGAGCACATATATCGTTGCCTGTTCTCTATAAAAGCGAAGACGAAAAGAAAAAATCTAATTACAGGTATGTTATGACACCAAACATCAAACAGACTCCAAACGGAGGGAAGGACCTGAGAGAAAACGCTGCATCTGTTCAGCTTTTTCATCCATCCATTATCTTCTGCTTTATCCTCTACTAGGGTCGCAGGGGGGGGGTTCTTCATGCCCATCCAGGGGAGAACGTTTCGGGTGCTGGGCAGATACACCCAGCACAGGGCGCCAACTATCACTGGACACACACTCACACACACACACACACACTCTATATGGGGCAATTTGGAGAACTCAATTGATCCATGTTTTTGGACTGTGGAAGGAAACCGGAGAACCTGGAGGAAAGCCACGTGGACACAGGGAGAACATGTAAACTCCACCCAGATTGGGATTCAAACCGGAAATCGCTAGTGCTGAGAGGAGAACATACCAAACCACCGTACCACCTCTTTTCAGCTTTATTATCTTTAATATTTAATTATAAGGTATTATCTTTATCAAACCGGGAGGCATGGTGACTTAGGGGTTAGCATGTTCTCCTCTAAGTGGTTCAAAACCCAATCTGGGTGGAGTTTCCATGTTCTCCCCGTGTCCGCATGGGTTTCCTTATGGTTCTTTGGTTTCCTCCAACAGTCCAAAAACATGGATCAAGTCAATTCATTCATTCATTCATTATCTCCCGCTTATCCTCTATTAGGGTCGCGGTGGGGTTCCCCATGCCCATCCAGGGGAGAACGTCTCGGGCGCTGGGCAGATACACCCAGGACAGGGCGCCAATCCATCGCTGGGCACACACTCATTCACACACACACACTCTATAGGGGGCAATTTTGAGAATTCAATTAACTTGTTCCATGTTTTTGGACTGTGGGAGGAAACCGGAGAACCCGGAGGAAACCC
>JAFMOD010000210.1:1099619-1125789 GCA_019802435.1 Corydoras maculifer
TAATAGAGGATAAGCGGAAGATAATGAATGAATAAATGATTGTATGGATGGATGGATTTAAAGAAGAATGGATGGATGGATGTTTTATTTAAATGTAAAGGAAATAAAATTTTGTTGGGCTGCATGGTGGCTTAGTGTTTAGCATGTTCTCCTCTCAGCACTAGGGATTCCCGGTTCGAATCCCAATCTGGGTGGAGTTTCATTGTTCTCCCCTTGTCCGCATGGGTTTCCTCCCACTGTCCAAAAACATGGATCAAGTCAATTGAGTTCTCTAAATTGCCCCATATAGAGTGTGTTTGTGTGAGTGAGTGTGTGCTTAGTGATAGATTGGCGCCCTGTCCTGGGTGTATCTGCCCAGCGCCCGAGACGTTCTCCCCTGGATGGGCATGGGGAACCCCACCGCGACCCTAATAGAGAATAAAGCAGAAGATAATGAATGAATGAATCTCCCAGCTCCGGTGTTCGACAAAATATACCCCAGCCATGAAATGCCACCAGCAGGTTGCAGTCAGTCGGGGAGAAAATAGGGAGGCAAATAAAACCTGCACCATCACTCCTAAAAGTTGCTAAGCAGGCACTCGGCCAGTGCGCCGGAGAACCGGCGCGATGTGAGCCTTAAATCCATAAGATAAATCCATCACGCTGTGCATGAGGTCATCAATTCCACATCTCCCCCCGTTTTGATGAGCGGACGCAGGGCCTAAGCAAACAGCCCCTTCTCTGCGACGGCGCGAGACTCCAGAGGACGCCTCTCTCCTCGCTCCGCAGCCAGACGGGCAGTTCGGGTCTGTGCTGGGCAAACCTGACGCAGCTATACAAGCATATTAAAGACCCAGAGAGCAACAGAGGGCTTTTGTCCTTCACGATGCAGAACATTTGCTTTGGATTTCTATCTCTAATTTCAGGAGCTTGCCAAGGCTCACAGAATGTGCTGCAGATTGCCCAGGGAAAGTATAGCTTTATAGGAACGTTTAGCTACCGTTAAAGCGCCATTGTACTTTAACACGACAGGAATAAACATTGATCTTTCATCGTTATGTCTTACTCAAAATCATACATTTATAATTAATATAAACATTATTAGGGGCGGTTGCTTAGTGGTTGGCATGTTCTCCTCTCAGCTCTAGGGATTCCCGGTTCGAATCCCCATCTGGGTGGAGTTTCCATGTTCTCTCCGTGTCCGCGTGGGTTTCCTCCGGGTTCTCCGGGTTTCTCTTACAGTCCAAAAACACGGATCAAGTCAAGTGAGTTCTCCAAATTGCCCCATATAGAGTGTGTTTGTGTGAGTGAGTGTGTGTCCAGTGATAGATTGGCGTCCTGTCCTGGGTGTATCTGCCCAGCAGCCGAAACTTTCTCCCCTGGATGGGTATGGGGACCCTGATATAGGATAAAGTGGAAGACAATGAATGAATGGATAAACATTATTAAATTTTTCAAAAATAAGGGCAAAAGTCAGTGTGAGTGTGAGTGTGTGTGTGTGTGTGTGTGTGTGTGTGTGTGTGTGTGTTTCCTATACAAATCCACACTGTTACTTTGATTCCCACGACATTTAATCATATTTATTTAGTTTGAGGGCGTCCAATGAGCATGTCCACCTGAGGACCTAGGATCCAGGTTTGAATCCCGATCTGGGTGGAGGTTCCATGTTCTCCCCGTGTCTGCATGGGTTTACTCTGGGTTCTCCTGTTTCCCATGCTCTAAAAACATGGATTTAAAGTAAAATGGCTGCTAAAAATTGTCCCTGTGTAATGTGTGAGTAAGTGTGCCCAGTTCTGAGTGTATCTGACAAGCGCCCGAAAAGTTCTCCCCTGGATGGGCATGGGGACCCCCCCCCCCACACACACAAACCTAGTAGAGGATTAAGCGAAAGAGAATTAATGAATGAATGAATGGCTGATATAAATTGCCCCTATGTGAAGTGTGTTTGTCTGTGTATGAGTGTGTGCCTAGTGATGGATTGGTGCCATCCTCTGCTAGGGTCAGGGGTGGGGGGAGAACGTTTCGGGTGCTGGACAGATACACCCAGGACGGGGTGCCAATCCATCACTGGGCACACACTCTATATGGGGCAATTTGGAGAATTCAATTAACCTTGATCCATGTTTTTGGACTGCGGGAGGAAACCGGAGAACCCGGAGGAAACCCAAGCGGACATGGGGAGAACATGGAAACTCCACCCAGATTAGGATTCGAACCAGGAATCCCTAGTGCTGAGAGGAGAACATGTTAACCACTAAGCCACCGTGCTGCCCAGAAATTAAATGGCAGCCATTTCCACTTATTAATATGATTGTGATTAGATCCGGTTTCCTCCCACAGTCCAAAAACATGGATTAAGGTCAATTGGATTCTCCAAATTGCCCCATATAGAGTGTGTCTGTGTGAGTGAGTGTGTGCTCAGTGATAGATTAGCGCCCTGTCCTGGGTATCTGCCCAGCGCCCGAGACGTTCTCCCCTGGATGGGCATGGGGAACCCCCCGCGACCCTAGTAGAGGATAAAGCAGAAGATAATGGATGGATGAATGAATCTTACAACATGTGATTTCTGCTCAGTGCTCAGAACCACGTTCCACGTTCCGATGAAATAGAACACTTGGTTGGGATCCATTTTCGGCCTGTTTTCTGTGAACTATTACCATATTTATTCCGAAAAACAGGAAAATATACCAATATTGTTCAGCCGCATGAGGTTCGTATTCATAAAAGCCGACCCTGGCTGTGTTTAAAGACTCTTTATTAACCTCTTAGGTTACCTCAATCATTTTATTGTGCTTTATTTATGTCTTCTATCAGGCCTATTTCTCAGTCTTGCCCAGACTCGGCCCCCTGTGCCTCACATTCCAGCAGCACTAAAAAATCCCACATTTGCATTGATATAAGATCCAGAGGATCAGTGAGGCCCTGGGGCAGATGGTCTTAAAGAGAACATTTCCTTGGATCTGCGGATTTGTGCTGGAACATGCAGGACTAATCACAGCACCTGTGCCCTTCATGACATAGCTACGCATCACATGACCAGACAAAGCTTTGAGCAGCCTAAAGCACACTAGCCAATCAACACCTCGTCCCGAACCCCCCACCCCCACCCCATTAACCCGGGCACACCGAGATCCGTCTTCCACCCTTTCGTTCAAGGTCGTCGTCCCGAGTGTTCGAGCTGCGAGCGGACGGATCGCTAGAAGGCTGATTAATGATTATTATTGATAATTAATGATTATTTATTCATCCATCCATTATCTTCCGCTTTATCCTCTATTAGGGTCGTGGTGGGGTTCCCCATGCCCATCCAGGGGAGAACGTTTCGGGCGCTGGGCAGATACACCCAGGACAGGGCGCCAATCTATCACTGGGCACACACTCATTCTCACAAACACACTCTATATGGGGCAATTTGGAGAACTCAATTAACTTGATCCATGTTTTTGGACTGTGGGAGGAAACAGGAGAACCCGGAGGAAACCCACGTGGACACGGGGAGAACATGGAAGCTCCACCCAGATGGGGATTTGAACCGGGAATCCATAGTGCTGAGAGGAGAACATGCCAACCACTAAGCCATCGTGCTGCCTGATTAATGATTATTAATGATTATTAATGATTATTAATGATTATATTTAGTGAGAAACTTGAGAAAACAGGCAGGCTGATGATATGATGATATGAGCCTCTCCTCTGGCCCGGTGCAGAATGATACCACGTGCGGGGCCGCCTCCGTATCTGGCAAATATTATTTCGAGGTGATGGCTCATGTCCTCCGAAGCAGGACCATAGCGGGTCGTAATTCGGAACAGAAGGACCGAAATTCTCTGGTTGTCCAGCACATTAACCCCAATCAGCTTTGGAAAGGCATCCCGACATCAGAGGAGTGGAGAGAGCTGCGAGAGTGAGAGACAGGGGCAGGTCTGGGATCAGCATGCCCCGAATTCCTGGCTTTCATGAAGATGTAGCTGATTGGATCTTCTCCCGTAACGTGTAGGTCAGAATGCGTGTGTCAGAATGACGTCTGCTTTAAGGACCTCCGTTTTGATGATGTATTCTCACTTTTGGCCCTTTTTAATGGAGAGACTACGTGCTCCCAGATTTCTTCTTTTTGTCCTGAGAACTTGTTCGTGGACGTTTTTGGCACACGCTCGTGAAACGTTCTGTTTCTCTTTAAATGAGACATTCGTTTTTCGTTCTTTCGCTGCTTTAATGTTCGCTTTGTTTTTGTCTTAATGCTTGAAGGCTTTAATAAAATCCAGAGAAGCTTCGGCCTCAATGATGAACATCCCGCTTTAAATTGATGGGGCACTCGTTTTGCAAAATTAGTATTTATTTAGAGTATAGAGCTGTATGAGAATTGTGTATATATATATATATATATATATATATATATATATATATATATATATATATATATATATATATATATATATATATATTCATTCATTCATTATCTCCCGCTTTATCCTCTATCAGGGTTGTGGTGGGGTTCCCCATGCCCATCCAGGGGAAAAGGTTTTGGGCGTTGGGCAGATAGACCCAGGACAGGACACCAATCTATCGCTGGGCACACACTCACTCACACAGACACACTCTATATGGGGAAATTTGGAGAACTCAATTGACTTGATCCATGTTTATGGACTGTGGGAGGAAAACGGAGAACCCGGAGGAAACCCACACGTACATGGGGAGAACGTGGAAACTCCACCCAGATTGGGATTTGAACCGGGAATCTCTAATGCTGAGAGGAGAACATGCTAACCACTAAGCCACCGTGTATATATGTATGTATATATATATATATTCTCTTCCACTTCGTACTTTATTAGGGTTGTGGGGTGGGGGGAGTTCCCCGTGCCCATCCAGGGGAGAGCATTTCGGGCACTAGGCAAATATCCCCAGGACAGGACACCAATCTATTACTGGGCACACAGACACACTCTATTTGGGGCAATTTAGAGCATTCAATTTACCTTCAATCCATGTTTTTGGATCGCGGGACAAGAATAAACAACTAAGGGGAAACTCCATCCAGACTGGGATCTGAACCCAGATCCCCAGCACTGAGAGGCGAACATGCTAACCACTAAGCCACCGTGCCGCCCTACTTTAATTATCTTTATTTTAAATAAACTCTTATTGGTCTCTTGTGGTCGGGTTCGTGGTGCCACGGTGTTCCAGCATGTCGTACCTCGTAACCCTGTTCCGCAGCCGAATCATTGGATGAGCTGACATCTGGATTGCAAAAGCTTTTATATCCGCGTTGCATCATTGTACTGTTTATAAACCGAATGTAGCTGAACCTGCAGAGCTGCGAGGCGCTTACAAATGTTTAAACAATGAAAACTATTAAAAAGAGCTTGTGACTAAATCCTGTTAATCCATCGGATCAAACTGTCAGTGCCAACCTCAGCGCTTCACCTTCACCCACGTTATCCTCCTGTTTGTCTGTCTGTAATAACAGCACTTAGTCTTTTATCTTAAGAAAATACTCAGCACTCATCATGCATTACAAGTATTTGGACACACCTTTTATTTATTGATATTAAGTCTGATGTCAGGCGACACGGTGGCTTAGTGGTTAGCATGTTCCCCTCTCAGCTCTAGGGATTCCCGGTTCGAATCCCCATCTGGGTGGAGTTTCCATGTTCTCCCCGTGTCTGCGTGAGTTTCCTCCGGGTTCTCCGGTTTCCTCCCACAGTCCAAAAATCAAGTTCAAGTTAATTGAATTCTCAAAAATTGCCCCCTATAGAGTGTGTCTGTGTGAGTGAGTGTGTGCCCAGCGGTGGATTGGCGCCCTGTCCTGGGTGTATCTGCCCAGCGCCCGAGACGTTCTCCCCTGGATGGGCATGGGGAACCCCCCCGCGACCCTAATAGAGGATAAGCGGGAGATAATGAATGAATGAATGAAAAGTCTGATGTCTTTCGGGTGGCATGCTGGTTTAGTGGTTAGCATGTTCTCCTCTCAGCGCTAGGGATTCTCGGTTCGAATCCCAATCTGGGTTTCCATGTTCTCCCCGTGTCCACATGAGTTTCCTCCAGTTTCTCCGGTTTCCTCCCACAGTCCAAAAACATAGATCAATCAATTGAGTTCTCCAAATTGCCCCATATAGAGTGTGTTTGTGTGAGTGAGTGTGTGTCCAGTGATAGATTGGTGCCCTGTCCTGGGTGTATCTGCCCAGCACCCGAAACGTTCTACCCTGGATGGGCATGGGGAACCCATGGGGCATGGATGGGCACCCCCCCCCCCCCGCGACCCTAATAGAGGATAAAGTGGAAGATAATGGATGGATGGATGGAAGTCTGATATTTTTCGGACGGCACTGTGGCTTAGTGGTTAGCATGTTCTCCTCTCAGTGTTAGGGATTCCTGCTTCGAATCCCCATCTGGGTGGAGTTTCCATGATCTGCCCAGTGCCCTAAGCGTGCTCCCCTGGATGGGCATGGGGAACCCCCCCTCCATGACCCTAGTAGAGGATAAATTGGAAGATAATGGATGGATGGTAGTCTGACTTCATAATGCTTGACCAGAGTATGTAAACCTCCACAGGGTACTAAAGAGTATGTATGTTAAATGTAGTGGTAACCAAATAAACGGTCTAGATTTGTATAGTGACCACACACACACACACACACACACACACACACACACACACTCACACACACACACACACACAATGGGGCAGTCATAGGCTTGTGGTTAAGGTCTTGCAACCTGAAGTTCCCACCAAGTGCTATGGCTGAAGTGCACCTAACCCTAATTGCTCCCCGGGCGCCGTCTACAGGGCTGCCCAATGCTCCGGGCACATATGCTCACTTCATTCTGTGTGTGTGTGTGTGTGTGTGTGTGTGTGTGTATGTGTGTGTATTTAACTGCACGGATGGGTTAAATGTGAAGGGCGGTGTGTAAGTTCCTCTGTGTGTAAGTACAGTAGGAAAAACACACACACACACACACACACACACACACACACACACACACAAAGCGTTTTTTCCTTATTTATAAGAAGATTGCTGTTAAGAATTGTTTTTCCTCTTGACCAACTAAGATGATTTTAGATTTCAATAAACAATACACAAACCGGACTCCAAAAAGTTTGGACACTGACCAAATGGTGAATAAAACCTGAATGCATTGAAGTGGACATGACAAATGTCAGTATTTTATTCAGAATAGGACAAAAATCACAGATCAAAAGTTTAACCTGAGAGAATGTATCAATGTAAGGGCAAAATATGTTGTTTCAAAATATCAACAAATCCCAAAAAAGTTGGGACAAGGCTATTTTCACCACTGTGTGGCATCCCCCCATCTTCTTACAACACTCAAGAGACGTCTGGACAGAGGAGAGCAGTTTCTCAAGGTTAGAAACAGGAACGCTGTCACATTCATGTCTAATACAGACCTAACTGTGCAATCGTCTTGGGTCTTCTTTGTCGTACCTTCCTCTGTATGATGCGCCAAATGTTCTCTATAGGTGAAAGAGCTGGACTGCAGGCTGGATGCATCCGTCCGTCCGTCCGTCCATTATCTTCCTATTTTTTCTCTATTAAGGTTGCGGGGGGGTTCCCCATGCCCATCCAGGGGAGAACGTTTCAGACGCTGGGCAGATACACCCAGGACAGGACGCCAATCTATCACTGGGCACACACTCACTTACACAAACACACTCTATATGGGGCAATTTGGAGAACTCAATTGACTTGATCCATATTTTTGGACTGTGGTAGGAAACCAGAGAACCCAGAGGAAACCCACACAGACACGGGGAGAACATAGAAACTCCACCCAGATTGGGATTCAAACTTGGATCCCCAGGTTCCCAGTCACAGATACACACTCACACAAACACACTCTATATAGGGCAATTTGGAGAACTCAATTGACCTTAATCCATGTTTTTGGATTGTGGGAGGAAACCGGAGAACCCGGAGGAAACCATTTGGCCATGGATGGACACGGGGAGAACATGGAAACTCCACCCAGATTGGGATTCGAACCGGGAATCCCCAGAGCTGAGAGGAGAACATGCTAAACCAATAAGTCACCGTGCCGCCCAGGCTGGATGCAATAAAAAAAAAATGTCTAAATTAATATTTGGTTTTCAGGCCTCAGCCAAATGTTTTTTTCTTTGTCTTCTATTCGTATCTGAGCAGATATAAATACATACCCCTGACCCCGATGCCCCTGATCTGCTGAAGGCAGCATTCCCTGACGGTGACGATCCACTATGCTTACTCCAGTTTTAACTTTACCTTGTATTTCTCCTAAAACTCATAAATATTACATAGTTTAATGTCATGAAATATATGGCTCGCATTACAGCTCAATTTCCACTTTATTGCCGTGCGTCCGTTGCATGTACTCCATAGTACTCCAGAGACAAAGCCTACTCGTGTACAAGGAACATGTCATTAATCAGAGCCCGGGGGCCTCGGCCCTCGTCTCCGTATCCTCCACGTCTGTCCAATCTCCACAGGCTCGTCCCCCATATGTCAGCGCTGCTGACAGGTAAAGCAGCCCTAAAAGTCAAAGTGCCACTGTCACTTTTCTGATGAGCATGTCATGTTTTTAGCAGCGTGCATATTCATCAGAGCGCCCGCCATATTCAAGATCGCCCATGGATTAGACCAGTGGGCGATTTTATTCCTAATTACATCTCCGTGCGGTGTCCTCCAACACCCCTGTGGCATTTCAGGAGGTTCGAGTCGACTATAAAGTTGATGCCATGCCTTGTCACAGCTGGCACGCTGATCGCTTTTATAGCTCATCCAGGGACAACTTCATTCTAACTTCCTCAGGGGGTTCCTCACCCAGTTTCTCCCACGATGGAGCGCCCAGCGTCTTATGCTGAGTGACAGCAGGTCCTGCACCGCATCACAAAGCATTAGGCGGATTGCCCCGTCTAATAAGGAGCTTCTGAACCGGTGGCGTCACCCACTGGTGATTCAAGAACGAACGGTTCCTAAGTATGATTAAAAACTCGGGGAGAACATGCAAACTCCACCCAGATTGGGATTCGAATCGGGAATCCCTAGCGCTGAGAGGAGAACATGCTAAGCCTGCACACCTCTTACATAAGGGCAATTTGGAGAATTCAATTTACCTTGACTACATGTTTTCGGACTGTGAGAGGAAACCGGAGAACCGGGAGGAAACCCACGCAGACACGGGGAGAACGTGGAAACTCCATCCAGATGTGGATTCAAACCGGGAATCCCTAGTGCTGAGAGGAGAACATGCTAAACCACTAAACCACCATGCTACTTGACTTAACAGACACACACTATAAAGGCAACTTAGAGCATCCAATTCACCTCAAATCCACCTTGAGGAAACCTCATGCCCATCCAGAGGAGAAGGTTTGGGCGCTGGGCAGATACCCAGGACAGGACGCCAATCAATCACTGGGCACTCACTCCCTCACACAGACATACACACTCCTATATGGAGGCAACTTAGAGCATCCAATTCACCTTGAATCTATTAGAAGAAACAAGTGAACGTGTTGCGTTTCAGGAGGGACAACTTCATTCTAACTTCCTAAGGGGGTTCCTCACCCAGTTTCTCCCACGATGGAGTGACAGCAGGTCCTGTAACGCATCATAAATCATTAGGCGGATTCTGAACCGGTGGCGTCACCCACTGGTGATTCAGGGACGAACGGTTCCTAAGTATGATTAAAACCTAGATTAAATCCATGCGGACAGCACGCAAACATTGAAATGGGGAACGCCCACCTAGATTGGGATTCCAAACGGGAATCCCTAGCGCTGAGAGGAGAACATGTTAATCACTAAGCCACCATGCTTATATAAGGGCAATTTGGAGCATTCACTTGACCTTGAATCCAGGTTTTTGGACTGTGGGAGGAAACCGGAGAACCCGGAGGAAACCCACGCAGACATGGGGAGAACATGGAAACTCCATCCAGATGTGCATTCGAACCGGGAATCCCTAGCGCTGAGAGGAGAACATGCTAAACCACTAAGCCACCGTGCCGCCCGCACACCTCTTACATAAGGGCAATTTAGAGCATTCAGTTGACCTTGAATTCATGTGCTGAGAGGAGAACATGCTAACCACTAAGCCACCGTGCTACTTGACTACTAGACACACACACTATATAAAGGCAACTTAAAGCATCCAATTCACCTTGAATCCACCTTAAGGAAACCTCATGCCCATCCAGAGGAGAACGTTCCTCACCCAGTTTCTCGCAGGATGGAGTGACAGCAGGTCCTGTACCGCATCACAAAGCATTAGGCGGATTGCCCCATCTAATAGGGAGCTTCTGAACCGGTGGCGTCACCCACTGGTGATTCAGGGACGAACGGTTCCTAAGTATGATTAAAACCCCAAAGAGCAACACCACGTCGCTGTGGCCCACTGTGAAAGTCATCCATTTGACAATAACTGTTTTATGAAGCAGCAATCCATCTTTTTCCCTCTGCCCTCTCGGCCAGGAGGCCACGGCAGAGCACGCATCAGCGCTGACACACCAATATCCGCTCCGTACCCCGGTGGGGCGAGAGGCCCGGGCCCCGGGTCTGTTCCTGCACCTCTTCCCATTCACGCTGCCCTCGCCAGACCCGACTTCCAGCAGCCGGCGCACATGCTTCCTGTGAATCCACAGGGTGAGCTGACTCTTTCAAGTGCCACAGCATGTTTGTTAGTACTCTCTGTTCTGATGAAAAAGTGTGGGGGGGGGGGCAAATTTACACCCCCATGCTGCTGCACATGTTGTGTACAGATGCAAAGGGCTGTCTCATATTTATTCAATCATTATCTTCCGCTTTAACCTCTATTAGGGTCGTGTGCGGGGGGGGTTCGAGAGCTGGGCAGATACACCCAGGACAGGACACCAATCTATTATTGGATACACACTCACTCACACAGACACACTCTATATGGGGCAATTTAGAGAACTCAATTGACTTGATCCATGTTTTTGGACATTGGGAGGAAACCGGAGAACCCGGAGGAAACCCATGTGGACACGGGGAGAACATGGAAACTCCACCCAGATTGGGATTCGAAGCGGGAGTGCTGAGAGGAGAACATGCTAAACCACTAAGCCACCCATCCATCCATCCATTATCTCCCGCTTTATCCTTTATTAGGGTCACGGGGGGGGGGGGGTTCCCCATGCCCATCCAGGTGAGAACATTTCAGGCGCTGGGCAGATACACCCAGAACAGGACACCAATCTATCACTGAGCACACACTCACTCACACAGACACACACAATATAAAGGCAATTTAGAGCTTCTAATTCACCTTGAATCCATGGGAGGAAACCTCATACCCATTCAGACCCATCTAGGTGGAGTTTCCATGTTCTCCCCGTGTCCACGTGGGTTTCCTCCGGGTTTTCCGGTTTCCTCCCACAGTCCATGGATCAAGGTCAATTAAATTCTCCAAATTGCCCCATATAGAGTGTGTCTGTGTGAGTGTGTGCCAGTGATGGGTTGGCATCCTGTTCTGGGTGTATCTGCCCAGTGCCCGAGACGTTCTCCCCTGGATGGGCATGGGGAACCCCCCCACGACCCTAATAGAGGATAAAGCGGATGATAATGGATGGATGGATGAAAGCCGTTGCACCCTGACCCACACCCTTCCTTAGTACTTTTACTCTACGTTAAACAATTTGTAAAACTCTCCTGACCCGCAGTCTGAGGTTAACTAATAACGGAGATGCTTTTGAAAGATGCTTCCCAAAATTTAATGCATTGATAAATGTGTTTCCTTATGTTTCCCATAGCCCCCCCTCTTCCCCCCCTTCAGTTTATTACGGCCCCCCACAGTAGTTAGGAGAGAAGCGTGAGCATTGTGATGGGATTTGACCTGAACAGAGTGAGGATTCACCTGCGATGCTTCTAATGAGTCAAAAAAGTATAAACAGCCAGTCTCTGGGTGGACGCTGGACGTGAGGGCACATCCTCTGCAGCTGGCCGGGGCAGTTAGACGGGACTCTCGTTCAAGGACATGGCATGAGAACTGAAAATGTGTTCTTTTTTAGTTGAATGATTGATTGATTTTATTGATTTTATCTCCCGTTTTATCCTCTATTAGGGTCGTTGGGGGGGGGGGGGTGTCCCCATGCCCATCCAGGGGAGAACATTTTGGGGGCTGGGCAGATACACCCAGGACAGTACACCAATCTATCACTGAGCACAAACTCACTCACACACACACACTCTATATGGGGCAATTTGGAGAACTCAATTGACTTGATCCATGTTTTTGGACTGTGGGAGGAAACCGGAGAACCCGGAGGAAACCCACACAGACACGGGGAGAACATGGAAACTCCACCCAGATGGGGATTCGAACCGGGAATCCCTAGTGCTGAGAGGAGAACATGCTAACCACTAAGAGACCGTGCTTTTTGAATTAACAGACACACACTATATAAAGGCAACTTAGAGCATTCAATTCACCTTGAATCTATGGGAAGGAACCAAAGAACTCATCTGATCAGGTAATTAATCAGGTAATTAGATTGGCAGTGGGGGGGGGGCGCAGAGATGCAGTGGATAGCACATCCACTTCTTAGGGGGCAGTTGTTGGCTTGGGGTTAAGCAACCAGTCTTGCGACCTGAAGGTCCCAGGTTCGATTCTCAGTTGCACCAAGTACTAATATTAAAGTGCCCTTGGGCAAGGCACCTATAACAAACGGCTCCCTGAGCATTGTGTACAGACTGCCCACCTCTCAGTGTGTTCATTTCACTCAGTGTATGTGTGTGTGTGTGTGTGTGTGTGTGTGTGTGTGTGTGTTTTTGTTTTATCCATCCATTATCTTCCGCTTTATCCTATATTAGGGTCGCGGGGGGCGGGGGTGTTCCCCATGCCCATCCAGGGGAAAACGTTTCGGGGCAGATACACCTAGGACACGGGTGGAATCTATCACTAGGCACACACTCACTCACACAGACACACTCTATATGGGGCAATTTGGAGAACTCAATTGACTTGATCCATGTTTTTGGACTGTGGGAGGAAACCGGAGAACCCGGAGGAAACCCACACAGACACGAGGAGAACATGGAAACTCCACCCAGATGGGGATTGGAACCGGGAATCCCTAGTGCTGAGAGGAGAACATGCTAACCACTAAGCCACCGTGCACCCAATCCTGCTTTTTTTTGTATGAAATCTTTTTCTGTTCAGAAATCCAGTATTTTGACAGCCATGGAAAAAAAGCTTCTGGTTCCTGGGTGTAGTTCTGGGCCAGACCGGCCCTCTGCAACATTGATAATTGTCTGTCAGAATCAGATAACGTGTTTGGAATGTTGTATGAAACTATTTGACAGTGTGTTGTCAAGATCGCGCTCCATCAAGCAAATCCCTGATAATCTCAGCCGCCAGTCAGAGACTCGGGCCTCTGGTCGCTTTAACTCTTTTCTTCTCCATCACTGTGTTCAAGACATTTTTCTTGGCGCTCTTCGCATGGACATGCAGCGCTGAAGGGATCAGGACTTTCTGTTCAACTCTCTCATACAAAGGAAATGTTTTCGACACCGTTTATGATGCGGAAAACACAACAGAGTGGCGCACATTCTTACTCAATCATCCAGCCATTATCCTCAGCTTTATCCTCTACTAGGGTCGGTGGGGCGCCAATCCATCACTGGGCACACACTCACTCAAACAGACACACTCTATATGGGGCAATTTAGGGCATTCAATTTACCTTGAATCCATGTTTTTGGATCCTGGGAGGAAATCAGAGAAAACTTCTGAGGGGAAACTCCACCCAGATTGGGATTTGAACCTTACTTTGTTTGGATTATGTAATAGGTTTAGTGGTTAGCATGTTCTCCTCTCAGCGCTAGGGATTCCCAATCTGGGTGGAGTTTCCATGTTCTCCCCGTGTCAGCGTGGGTTTCCGTCGGGTTCTCCGGTTTCCTTCCACAGTCCAAAAACATGGATCAAGTCAATTCAATTCTCCAAATTGCCCCATATAGAGTGTGTCTGTGTGAGTGAGTGTGATTGGCATCCTGTCCTTGGTGTATCTGCCCAGCGCCCAAAACGTTCTCTCCTGGATGGGCATGGGGAACCCCCCCCCCCACGACCCTAATAGAGGATTTAATGGGAAGATAATGGGTGGATGCGACACGGTGGCTTAGTGGTTAGTATGTTCTCCTCTCAGCACTAGGGATTCCCAGTTCGAATCCCAATCTGGGTGGAGTTTCCATGTTCTCCCCGTGTCCGCATGGGTTTCCTCCGGGTTCTCCGGTTTCCTCCCACAGTCCAAAAACATGGATCAAGGTCAATTAAATACTCCAAATTGCCCCATATAGAGTGTGTCTGTGTGACTGTGTGTCCTTGACTGGAGACCTTGGGACTCCAGGTTTGAATCCCAATCTGGGTGGAGTTTCCATGTTCTCCCCGTGTCTGCATGGGTGTCCTCTGGGTTTTCCAGTTTCCCATGCTCTAAAACATGTATTTAAGGTGAATTGGCTGCTATAAATTGCTGTGTCATCGAGTGAGTGTGGCCCGGTGATGGATACATTCTCCCCTGAATGGGTATGAGGAAACCTGCCCCCCCCCCCCCCGACCCTAATAGAGGATTAAGTGAAAAATAATGAATAAATGACTGAATGATGTCCTGACGTGATTTCCCTTCACACCTTTAATCCCCAACTCTGCTGAAAAGCCACACTGTGAGAATCCATGCTCCTTTACAGCAGCAGTTCCCCCCCCTGCAGGACCTTCAAAGAGGTGACCTTTAAAAAGGTCTTAAGTCCTTCCAACACGTCTTCCCTTCAGCCTCACGGACCGTCTCGTTCACATCGAGGGGATTTCCTCCGCTGGAAGTGAAACCCGAGCGATGCGTCTGCTTGGAACAGCATCAGCCGGCTTCATAAATCTGTATCATCTGACAGCGCAGACCCAACGTGCCCTCGTCTACTCTGGTTGCGCACCATCCGCATGCTCGTCTCGCTCGTCCATCTGTTATTCACCCCGCTATGCGAAATCAATAGCGGCTCCATTTGCTGTATCATTGCCACATCCCCAAACTCCGGATGGTAATGATGCTGTGATAACCCGCGGGTGAGATGTGGAGGGCAGATCTCGGGCTGATCGATACCCTCCATGTGCATTATGCATACTTTTCGCAGCGTGCAGCCAAATCCAACCTGTTTATGGTATATCAGTGGACGCGAGACTACCTCTTATATGTTTGTTTGTTCTGTGTGTGTGTGTGTGTGGGGGGGGGGGGGGGGGGGGGGGGGGGGGGGGGGGGGGGGGGGGGGGGGGGGGGGGGGGGGGGGGGGGGGGGGGGGGGGGGGGGGGGGGGGGGGGGGGGGTCTGACAAACACCACTTAAGCCTGGCCTTGTGCTTCCTAAACACGTATTTAATCCCTTCATTAAAGATATATAAAAACCAAAAATCAATGGGGGGGGGTGGGGGGTGGGGGGGGGTGTTAGATCCTAAAACTGCTCACTGAAGCTCTAATGGCTACACGCTGTTCGACATTATATTTTCACTGTCGTCTCTGTGGCCGAATGGAAAGGGACACGAGAGTCTATTTATAGATGTCATGTGATGTCGGTGGCGTACTCGGACCGTTCTCATTCACTGAAGACATGAGAGAAATGACAGAAAACTTCATTATTACTCGGATTAGTTTATTAATAGCATTTGCGGGCGGCACAGTGGCTTAGTGGTTAGCATGTTCTCCTCTCAGCACTAGGTTCCTCCCGGTTCGAATCCCAATCTGGGTGGAGGTTCCATGTTCTCCCCGTGTCCGCGTGGGTTTCCTCCGGGTTCTCCGGTTTCCTCCCACAGTCCAAAAACATGGATCAAGTCAATTGAGTTCTCCAAATTGCCCCATATAGACCCTAATAGAGGATAATAGTGGAAGACAATAAAAGAATAGCATTTGCAGGCTGATTCATGGAGGCTTTATTGTGATTTGCATCACATGTGGGACATAAAATAAAAATGAGAAATGTTCATGAAATGTTCTCCCCTGGATGGGCATGAGTTCTGTTGCAACAGTTGTTAAATCCACTCTAGCACTCGCTCAGTTCCCTCGATTTTCTCGTTTTAATGTGAATTCACACTGAAACTGATTTACTGAGTGCTTGCTCACTTGATTGAATAATTCATCCTGGGATTCAAGTCTAATTTCCATACAGTACTGCGGGACCAAAGGGCAGGTGTCTTATTAAAAATGGCCATTCAGTAGAAATACATTTGTATTGTATTAAAAAGATGCGTCTTGAGTAGTTTCTTAAAGCTGCCCAGTGACTGTGCCTCACGGACATAGTTGGGAAGATGGTTCCACCATTTTGCAGTGGTGAACGCCACGGAGTGACCTTAAGAGAGGGGCAGATCCAGAAATGGTCCTGTAGTCCAGAGTCAGTGACTTGTACTGAATGCAGCAGCTACAGGGAACTTCATAACTACTGACTTGTGGTGTTCTCATTTGTAAGTCGCCTTGGATAAAAACGTCTGCTAAATGTCCATCCGTCCATCCATCCACTATCTTCCGCTATCTTCTGCTTCATCCTCTATCAGGGTCGCAGGGGGGTTCCCCATCCAGGGCACACATTACATTTACATTACATTTGTTCATTTAGCAGACGTTTTTATTCAAAGCTACTTACAAGGTGAGCACAGGGTTAATCACAACATCCCTAGAGCAATGAGGGTTAAGGGTCTTGCTCAAGGACCCACATTGGTAACTTCAGCGGACCTGGGATTTGAACCCACAACCTTCAGAGTGATAGCCCAACACCCCAACCACTGAGATACCGTGCCCACTAGATCCAGGACAGGACACCCAGGACAGGACACCAATCTATCACTGGGCACACACAGACACACTCTGTATGGGGCAATTTGGAGAACTCAATTGACTAGATCCATGTTTTTGGACTGTGGGAGGAAACCCGAGAACCCTGAGGAAACTCACGCGGACACGGGGAGAACATGGAAACTCCATCCAGATGGGGATTCGAACCGGAAATCCCTAGTGCTGAGAGGAGAACATGCTAACCACTAAGCCACCGTGCCACCCCTGCTAAATGTCTAAATGTAGGATAGCGATCGTTGTTTCAGGAGGTATTTAATTCTCATGCCCTTTATAATCAACATCAGCACATGGATCTGTACCACCTCAGACTGCTGCCTGGTTTTCTTATGACACTACTCTCTTCAAATTCCATTTTTATCTCCTGAGATACGACCAATAAATCAGTATTAAGGAGTCCATCATGTTGTCAGGGAATGTGGGCTGCAGGTGCAGCCCGAGCCCAGCGCCCGGCGTACACGCACAGCGCCGTGTTCCAAATAATGGAGGCGGCCGAGGCTTTTTTATGTTCCTCCGGCTGGCTTAAAGACCCATTCCCCGCTGCTGTACTCCAAATTCGATTCTTAACTCAAGAGCAGCCTGCCGAACATTACTGGGCAATCTGAGGAGAGCTTTCAGACCCTCGTATTGGAAGGACGGTGGCGGGGTGCTGGAGACGAGGCCCGGAAAGCTTTCCATTCCATCATTTCCAGACTGTGATTACATGGGGAGATGGAACCGCAGTTTTGCTAAAGCAAATGAGTGAGATGCTGTATGCTCAGCTGAGCACTGACAATGCACCACCACCACCACACATCCAACAGATGTGGCAGCGTGTAGTGAGTTGTAATGACGCTGGCTCGGCGCTATTTTTTCTTCCTACGTGGTAATTCAGAGCGGGGCTGGTTTTTAAACACCAGAACGCTGGAGATGGAATGACGTCGAGCTAAAAATAATACATGGAGGAGTCTGGAGGAGAGGGCAGCACGGTGGCTCAGTGGTTAGTATGTTCTCCTCTCAGCGCTATGGGTTCCTGCTTCGAATCCCAATCTGGGTGGAGTTTCCATGTTCTCCCCGTGTCCACATGGGTTTCCTCCGGGTTCTCCGGTTTCCCGCCACAGTCCAAAAACATGGAATCAAGGTCAAATTGAATGCTTCAATTGCCCCATATAGAGTGTGTGTGTGTGTGAGTGAGTGTGTGCCCAGTGATAGATAGGTGCCCAGTCCTGGGTGTATCTGCCCAGCGCCCGAAATGTTCTCCCCTGGATGTGCATGGGGAACCCCCCCCCCCCGACCCTAGTAGAGGGTAAAGCGGAAGATAATAAATGGATGGATTATTATTATTATTATTATTATTATTATTATTATTATTATTATTATTATTATTATTATTATTATTATTAATAATAATAATAATAATAATATTATTCTTATTATTATTTGCACCCCTATATTATCTTCATCTGTGTGTCTGGTAAAAATCTTGCAAATGCCAAAAATTAACAATTAATTAACTATTTACTGTTAATTAATAAATTTTGTTTCTATGGATAAATTGCCCATTTTCAACTAAATTTTATGCTTTACAAACAGAATTATCCATCCGTCCATTATCTTCTGCTTAATCCTCTATTAGGGTCGCGGGGGGGGGGGTTCCCCCATGCCCATCCAGGGGAGAACGTTTTAGGCGCTGGGCAGATAGACCCAGGACAGGACACCAATCTATCACTGGACACACACTTACTCACACAGACAAACACACTCTATATGGGGCAAAATTGAGAATTCAATTGACCTTGATCCATGTTTTTGGAACCGGGAATCCCTAGAGCTGAGAGGAGAACATGCTAATCCACCGTGTTGCCCCCACAAGCAGAATTAATTTAAAATAAAGTAATTTAACACGATATAGGGGTGTTTTTTAAAAATGATTCATTTATATTTCGCTTGTTTTTTTTGATTCTATCGATTTGATCGGATCGTCTGTTGTCATGATCGATGCAAAAGTAAAAAACACTGTTTCTAAAAACACTTTCCCAACTTGCATCAGACTCGGCCCATAAATTATCTATTAAATTAAGTGGTCAGATTACATTAAAAGCTTTTTTTTTTTGGATCTACAGTCGCCCCACTATAAATTAAAACCACATGGCAGAGACTGGAGAGTGCATTTCATTTTGCGTTGATTCATGAACAGTAATATAACCTCTCTCCTCTCCTGCCCCGCCGCGGCGAGCAGTCAGAGAACGAGCCGAGATTAAAAGCGAGCAGGCTTGAGATTGAAAACGGGATGGAGGCATCAGATAATGTAGTAGAGATATAATGAAAGGGTAAACAAAAACCCGGCGCGAGAGGAATGGCTGCTCATAAAAAAGCTCTCTGCCGTTCTCTTACGAAAGCGATTTCGCACGGCCGCTGCCACCGCAGTTATTAACTGCAGACCAAATTATGTTCTGCTCAAAAGTCGAATTGATTTGATTTCGCTCTCTTTTCTGCTTTTCATAGACTTAGTAATAGATAGAGGTGAAGATGAGAAGGGCTTCATTCATATTATCTGTCACAGCGTTCCCATGGGGGGGGTGAGGTGGGGTGGGGGGTGAAATGACAGGCATTACTGCCAGGCACAGCTATGAAGCTGAAGATCTGAGCTGGACGTTACGACACAGGTTATTACAGAACGGATATTTACACAGGGTGGCACGGTGGTTTAGTGGTTAGCATGTTCTCCTCTCAGCACTAGGGATTCCCGGTTTGAATCCCAATCTGGATGGAGTTTCCATGTTCTCCCCATGTCCATGTGGTTTTCCTCCGGGTTCTTCGGTTTCCTCCCACAGTCCAAAAATATTGATCAAGGTCAATTGAGTTCTTCAAATTGCCCCATATAAAGTGTGTCTGTGTGAGTGAGTGTGTACCCTGTGATAGATTGGTGTCCTGTCCTGGGTGTATCTGCCCAGCGCCCGAAACATTCTTCCCTGGATGGGCATGGGGAACCCCCCCACGACCCTAGTAGAGGATAAAGCAGAAGATTGGATGGATGCAGAAGCTTCATGTTTAGGTGTGTTCACTTTACTCAGAGAGGAGAACATGCTAAACACTAAGCCATAAATCAGATGAGAATCAATTATTTCACCGTTATTTCTAAAAATGATTCATTTATTTTGTGGCACGGTGGCTTAGTGGTTAGCATGTTCTCCTCTCAGCTTTAGGGATTCCTGGTTCGAATCCCAATCTGGGTGGAGTTTCCATGTTCTCCCTGTGTCCGCGTGGGTTTCCTCCGGGTTCTCCGGTTTCCTCCCACAGTCCAAAAACATGGATCAAGGTCAAGTGAATTCTTGAAATTGCCTCAGAGTGTGAGTTTCTGGGTGGAGTTTAGTTCGTAATCAGATGAGCATCAATTATTTCATCGTTATTTTTAAAAATGATTTATAAATAAGGCGGCATGGTGGCTTAGTAGTTAGCATGTTCTCCTCTCAGCAACATTCATGTTATTCCTGTAGCACACAGTGAAACCAAGATGCCTTCATTCCTTCTTTTCTAAACATTAAAAGCTCACAGACTTCATACTTCAACTACAGTATAAATCAAACAAACTCTTCACCTTTAACACATGATCATGTGACTGATATTTCCAGGGTTATTATCTGTGTTTAATAAAGTCAGTTGGTTTCTGTCGGCTCTGGAAGTTGATTCACGGCGTTCAGATCCTCCGACTTCGGATTTTACAAACAATTTCAAGCAAATTGCAGGAAAATTGGCTTGAGATCTTACAGGAGAAAAAAGACGATCCTGGTATTTCTTCAGCGCGGCTCTCACGACCGTTCGGCAGGGTTCTCGCGTTTCAAAATAACCAGCGACTCCCCTCACTCGCCTGCCAGCCCCCTTTCATTTGCCGTTTCAAATGTATTAATGGTCCAGAACCTTCCTGTACGAGCTTGGACCTCTCCCTAATGAAAACATTCTGTGGTCGAGTCCCAGTGCAGTAATCAGCCGGGGTTTCGGAGGAGAGCGAGGACGGCGGGCGCTCCGAACGGAGCAGGGAGAGCTTTACTGTGACCTTTTCCTCGAGCCCTCTCACCCCGAACGCCGCCGGGCCTCACGGTATCCCTCCGTTTTCACGAGAATGCGCCCCGTCGATGGCGGTATGCGATGATATGGGCTCCGTCCAACGGCCTGCAATCAGGACAGGGCGCCAATCCATCACTGGGGACACACTAACTCACACAGACACACTCTATATGGGGCAATTTGGAGAACTCAATTGATCTTGATCCATGTTTTTGGACTGTGGGAGGAAACCGGAGAACCCGGAGGAAACCCACGTGGACACGGGGAGAACATGGAAACTCCACCCAGATTGAGATTTGAAGTGGGAATCCCTAGTGCTGAGAGGAGAACATGCTAAACCACTAAGGCACCATGATATTTATATATATCCATTCATCCAAACATTATTATCCGCTTTATCCTCTACTAGGGTAATGGGGGGGGCCGGGCCTCACGGGATCCCTCCGTTTACACGAGAACACGGCCCGTTGATGGCGGTATGGGAGGATATGGGCTCCGTCCAACGGCCTGCAATCAACGCGCACTCCCCCTGAAGTTCCTTTCAGATGGTGCTTTTGTCTGAACTGCAACGTGAAACCCAAACTCCTTCGCTTAAAGGCCCATTGAGCATCATCTGTGAAATGAATCTGAAATCACTTCAAAGCTACCGAGTTACCATAACATCCAGCGAGCCCCCGCTTTGACGGCATGCAATGGAGAGTATCGCTTACGTCAAGAATTTCTCTCCGAATACGCAGGCAGTCGCGATGGGCCGTTGTCAGGATCTCGGGGTTTGATGGAGTACTTTGGAGCCCACCTGATTCCGTGTTTGTTAAGTCGTGTGTAGCCTGGCGCTCGGGCTGACGGCTCTCCTACCGTCTGCATTCCACGGCCTTTCGTTAAACTCCGGGTGAGAGCGGCCAGATGTGCCAAAAGCGGGATCCGCTGCGGCTGCACGCGAGCCTCCGCTACAGCCGGCCCGCCTCGAATCATCTGTTTTAGCTTGTCCATCTTTCCTGACAGACCTGCTGAGTACAGCTTTCATTTCCAGCAGATAATATCTTTTACAGTTTGGGAGAGTAAAAAAAATGAAAATGGCAGTAAACCGCAAGTAGAAAACACCACATGCCTGTAATCAAGCCCATCAGCGGGAATCAGAGACGAGCCCGACGAGATAGAACCGCTGATAATCACGGCAGTCGGCAGATAAGCTTAAAAAAGCAGTAATACACAAGAGGATGTGTATTATTGTGAATAAATCATGGGATACAGTGTCAGTAGGCCCGTTACATATCAAATAAAGCCCTTCTCATCTTCATCTCCATCCAGGGGAGAACGTTTCGGGCGCTGGGCAGATACCCAGGACAGGGCGCCAATCTATCACTGGGCACACACTCACTCACACAGACACACTCTATATGGGGCAATTTGGAGTATTTAATTGACCTTGAGTCATGTTTTTGGACTGTGGAAGGAAATCAGAGAACCCGGAGGAAACCCACGTGGACACGGGGAGAACATGGAAACTCCACCCAGATTGAGATTTGAACTGGGAATCCCTAGTGCTGAGAGGAGAACATGCTAAACCACTAAGGCACCATTATATTCATATATATCCATCCATCCATACATTATCTTCTGCTTTATCCTCTACTAGGGTCATGGGAGGGAGCTCCTAATGCCCATCCAGGGGAGAAACTTTCGGGCGCTGGGCAGAAAGTTTCGGGCGCGGGACACCCAGGTCAGGACACCAACCCATCGCTGGGCACACACTCACTCACACAGACACACTCTATATGGGGCAGTTTGAAGAATTCAATTGACTTGATCCATGTTTTTGGACTGTGGGAGGAAACCGGAGAACCCGGAGGAAACCCACGCAGACACGGGGAGAACATGGAAACTCCACCCAGATTGTGATTCAAACTGGGATTCCTTAGTGCTAAGAG
The DNA here is from genome assembly GCA_019802435.1 of Corydoras maculifer. NCBI lineage: Eukaryota > Metazoa > Chordata > Actinopteri > Siluriformes > Callichthyidae > Corydoras > Corydoras maculifer. Next base: position 1,122,406 of record JAFMOD010000210.1, read on the forward strand.
GAGAACATGCTAAACCACTAATTCACCGTTTATATATTTATATATCCATTCATTATCTTCCGCTTTATCCTCTATTAGGGTCGCGGGGGGGTTCCCCATGTCCATCCAGGGGAGAACGTTTCTGGCGCTGGGCAGATAGACCCAGGACAGAACGCCAATCTATCACTGGGCACACACTCACTCACACAGACACACTCTATATGGGGCAATTTGAAGAATTCAATTGACCTTGATCCATGTTTTTGGACTGTGGGAGGAAACCGGAGAACCCGGAGGAAACCCACGCAGACACGAGGAGAACGTGGAAACTCCACCCAGATGGGGATTCGAACCGGGAATCCCTAGTGCTGAGAGGAGAACATGCTAATCACTAAGCCATCATGCTGCCTAGTGTCTGTACTGTTTTGCTAATTTTGCCTTCATGCCTTAAGTGCCCCGGGTTGTGTTTCCGCGGCGTTTTGGAGTGGTTCCGGCTTTATTGATGTCTTAGCCGTTAATATCGTATCCCTCTGCCTCTCATCTGAGATCAAATCAATTCATCTGAGTTGGATTTAGCTTGTTTGCCTTCTCCATTATCATCAATCCTGCAGGGTCTTTGGTTAACACATTAAGAGTCCGCAGGCATTTGAAGGGAAATGGGATGGAGCGTCGTGTTTTAGTGCTGACAGCCACAAAAACCAATGAAGGATTATTACAGATCATTGCTCTGTTTGCTGTATGACAGCGTGGAAGAGAAGCTCACTGCCTAATGCACACAATTTCAATTTCCTTTCTGTTTATGTGATCTCGCACGCAAAGGGTCGGCTTCGGCTCAGCAGCCTAAATTGTTTTCATTTTACTTATTAAAGTACCAGCCAAAAGTTTGGACACGCCAACTTTTTGCTCAATTGGATCAGTTCCACTTCCAGTAAAGATGGACTTTGTAGTTCTCCAATTCCATTCTGTAGTCCATCTGTTAGTGTTCTACAGAACATACTGTGTACGCCCCTTTACTCTGTTCTAATGGTCAGAACCCCAATAGCACCACCACAGAGCAGGGGTTATTAGGTGGGTGCATTAGTCCTATCCCAGCAGTGTCACTGAGGTGGAGAAATGAAACTCCAGCAGCACTGCTGCACTAAAACCCCCTCACCACATCAGTGTCACTGCAGAACTGACAAGAAACAATCCACCACCCAAATGATACCTGTTCTGTGATGCTCCTAACCAATAGAGAACAGTACGTCAATCTATATGATTAGATGACCTTTGTAGTTCTACAGTGACGTTCTGTAGTCCATCTGTTTTATTGTGTCCGTCCCCTTTATTCTGTTCTAATGGTCAGAACCCCAATAGTAGCACCACAGGGCAGGGATTATTTGGTGGGTGCATTATTCCTATCCCAGCAGTGCTGCTGCACTAAAACCCACTCAGCACATCAGTGTTACTGCAGTACTGACAATTAACAATCCACCACCCAAATGATACCTGTTCTGTGATGCTGCTGAGAACCAACAGGGACTAACAACAACACAGAACACAGATGGACTACAGTCTGGAATTATAGAACTACAAAGTCCATCTATTTGATAAGTGGAAGAAATAGACAATAGAGCAAGAAGGGGGCGTGGCCTACCTTTTAAATGGCACTATAAGGTACTATGGGAATTTCAAATGCACACAGTACTAGAGGTAATGATCATATCCAGTCACAGGAGCTGTGGGTTTAGAAACATTATTAAGCTTCATCACCCTCATAATTCATAATTCTATAAATAAAAGAAAAGAAATAAAACCTTTAGGGCAGCACGGTGGTTTAGTGATTAGCATGTTCTCCTCTCAGCTCCAGGGATTCCCGGTTCGAATCCCAATTTTCCATGTTCTCCCCGTTTCCGCGTGGGTTTCCTCCGGGTTCTCCGGTTTCCTCGCACAGTCCAAAAACATGGATCAAGGTCAATTGTGTTCTCCAAATTGCCCCATTTACAGTGTGTGTAAGTGTGTGTCCAGCGATAGATTGGCACCCTGTCCTGGGTGTATCTGCCCAGCGCCTGAAACATTTTTCCCTGGATGGACATGGGGAACCCCCCCACGAACCTAGTGGAGGATAAAGCGGAAGATAATGGATGAATATTTGATTTAGTTAAAGAATAACAGAAAACTAAGAGATAAAATGTCCATCTTGCGGTTGTTTGTTAAAATAAGGGCACGGTGGCTCAGTGGTCAAGGTGTTGGGCTATCAATCTGAAGGTTGTGGGTTCAAACCCCAGGTCCACTGAAGTTACCAATGTGGGTCCTTGAGCAAAACCCTTAACCCTCATTGCTCCAGGGATGTTGTGATTAACCCTGTGCTCACCTTGTAAGTCGCTTTGGATAAAAGCATCTCCTAAATGACCAAATGTAATGTAAATGTAAGAACACATTAACAAGCAGAAAAGTTGTACAGTGTTAACACACATAACCGTGTTCACTAAGCACATTGTGTGTGTTGTTGGTTTAATAACAGAACAACGGCTGTTTTATTAGATCACAGATGCACTAAACACATCCTGTGAACTGGTTAACAGCACGACCAGGGAATCTAATGTTCTGCTCTCGAAATGAAAAATCGCAATGTCTTAACATATTTAACTCGAACAAAATAAAGCACTAACATCCCATTAATCTCTTTACACCTGATTAAACAGATTAAAATAATTAAACAGTGTTAATCTGCAGATTCTGCTGTTTTAGGAGGCGTTAGTGGGAGTGTCCTGAAAGCCTGCTGAAGCGATATGCAAACGAGGTTCTGCAGATTGCTCCCCATAAGCATGATGAATTAAGAATTACAAGAGAGTAATTATTAAATTGTAATGAAATAGATTTTAATGAAGATTAAGTTTTAATTACGAAGGATTAATTATGTGCAAACGGCGTGCTCGGGAAGTAATCCTTTTTGTTTTTGCTGCTTTTGATTTGTACTTGTGCAAAAGAAAAGAAAAGATTTTGTTCTTGTCCTGAATCCAAAGTGCCGCTGCTTTTTGATCGGTTGCACAAACTACAGAGTATTGAAGTTTAGTAAATGACATAATACATCCTGTTTCAGTTTGTTGGTTCTGTACATTTATTTGTTTGTCACCAGTGTATTTATATATTATAATAATACAATTATTATTAATCCATCCAGCTGTCCATTATCTTTCACTTTATCCTTTATTAGGGTTGTGGGGGGGGGTTCCCCATGCTCATACAGGGGAGAACGTTTCGAGTGCTGGGCAGATACACCCAGGACAGGAAGCCAATCTATCACTGGACACACACTCACTCACACAGGCACAGACACACTCTATATGGGGCAATTTGAAGAATTCAATTGACCTTGATCCATGTTTTTGGACTGTGGGAGGAAACCGGAGAACCCGGAGGAAA
>JAFMOD010000210.1:1128069-1147155 GCA_019802435.1 Corydoras maculifer
ACACACACACACACACACACACACACACACACACACACACACTCTATATGGGGCAATTTGGAGAATTCATTTGACCTTGATCCATGATTTTTGGACTGTGGGTGGAAACCGGAGAACCCGGAGAAAACCCATGCAGACACGGGTTGAACATAGAAACTCCAACCAGATTGGGATTCAAACCGAGAATCACTATTGCTGAGAGGAGAACATGCTAACCACTAATCCACCATGCTGCCCTATATATATATATATATATATATATATATATATATATATATATATATATATATATATCATATATTGGCGTCCTGTCCTGGTTTATCTGCACTGCGCCCGAAACGTTCTCCCCTGGATGGGCATGGGGACCCCCCCATGACTCTAGTAGAGGATAAAGCGGAAGATAATGGATGAATATTTAGTGTGTGTGTGTGTGTGTGTGTGTGTTTGAGTAAGTGTGTGTGTTCAGCGATGGATTGGCGTCCTGTCCTGAGTGTGTCTGTCCACTGCTGTAGATGCTCTCCCCTGGATGACCAATGAACCCCCCCCCTGCAACCCTAAACCTTAGTGAATGACTAAAGTGAAGATAATGAGATGAGATTAGTAGATGAGAGTTAGTAAACATGCTGTTCACAAGTTTTATTAACACAAACTTTTTGGTTTGTGCTGCAGTGAAGTAGAAGAACTCTTCATTGTTCTGCTCTTTCCTCCTGTTTATTCACAAAGGATCCACGATTGTTGTGTTCTGGCTGAAGCTCAGGTTGGAGTGGCCCACAATAGGTAATCATTGATCTGTTTGAACATGCTGCTGGAAGCAGGCTGCCTTCCCTGCACTGTTTGTTGCTCCTGCTGAGATTGAGGAGATAAGGGAGGATCATTTTCAGTGGGCAGGGAGCGAGGCAACAAAGGCCTGACAGCATCTCAGGGTCAGACCAGCACCAGTGTCAGTCAATCACGAGGAGGGCTTCTGCTGGTTATTATTAGAAAGACAGAGAAATGGACCTGCCTACCTGGAGCTCAATTGCTTATGGGAGGAGGTATTGCTCTTCTTCAGATGTATTATTTACAGACAACATTCTATCAGCCGTCGGCTTCACGTAAAGTGGAATCTTGATTTCAGAACAAGCTCAATGGACTGTTGTGAGACGGTGGAATTATCTTTGGGTAAATCTCAACTAGATCGTTTTTGACAATAAGCAGCTACTTGTTCGGCTTAGTTTAGTTTTTTTACCCCCCCCCCCCCTTATTCTTTATTATGCTCAAATATGAGAAATGTTTTACTTTGTGTCTGCAGGAAGTTGATACATTCAACACTTATATATATATATATATATATATATATATATATATATATATATATATATATATATATATATATATATATATATATATACTTTGAGGAAATCACATGTGGTACATAAAATTAGATTAAATTGGGTCTCAGCTTCACCCTAATGCAATTAAATATAAGGTATAAATATAAAATATATAATATATAATATATATATATAGGGCGGCACGGTGGCTTAGTGGTTAGCACGTTCGCGACTCAGCACTAGGGATTCCCGGTTCGAATCCCCATCTGGGTGGAGTTTCCATGTTCTCCCCGTGTCCGCGTGGGTTTCCTCCGGGTTCTCCGGTTTCCTCCCACAGTCCAAAAACATGGATCAAGTCAATTGAATTCTCCAAATTGCCCCATATAGAGTGTGTTTGTGTTAGTGAGTGTGTGCCCAGTGATGGATTGGCACCCCGTCCTGGGTGTGTCTGCCCAGCGCCCGAAGCGTTCTCCCCTGGATGAGCATGGGGAACCCCACTGCGACCCTAATAAAGGATAAAGTGGAAGATAATGAATGAATGAATGATTATGTATATAAAGAGAGTGGCACAGGTGGCTTAGTGGTTGGCATGTTCTCCTCTCAGCACTAGGGATTCCGGCTACGAATCCCAATCTGGGTGGAGTTTCCATGTTCTCCCCGTGTCCACGTGGGTTTCCTCCAGGTTCTCCGGTTTCCTCCCACAGTCCAAAAACATGGATCAAGTCAATTGAATTCTCCAAATTGCCCCATATAGAGTGTGTTTGTGTGAGTGAGTGTGTGCCCAGTGATAGATTGGTGTCCTGACCTGGGTGTATCTGCCCAGCGCCCGAAACATTCTCCCCTGGATGGGCATGGGGAACCTCCACCCCCCCCCCCCCCCCGGACGGCCCTGGTAGAGGATAAAGCGGAAGATAATGGATGGATGGATAATATAAATATATAAATAGAAAATGAAATATAGCAGCACTGTAATGTTTAAGGACTCAATGTAACTCATGCAGACCAAGTAAGGACAAGATGGAGCATGCAATGCGGCGCCCTCACCTCACCGCTTTTGGGGGGGGGGGGGGTTGAACCGGAGAAACCTATAGACCTTGAAATCCAGATCAGAGGAGCGGCGTGAGATGAAGACAGCTGTCATATCTCTGTGATACACCCAAAAGAAAGGGAGACAGAATAAAGAAGCAGCGTTCCATATCTGTTAGTGCTGAGACTATGGATGTTAGCATGCAGAACACCTTGCTCAACATAAAAGTAACGCACGGAGAAAGAAATAAGGCTGGTGAGACTGACCACATGTGAGGAGGATAACATGCTGCAGGGAGCACTGGCTCTTTTATTTAGATGCTAATGTGTTGCTGTGACGGCAACTATGTTTTTGATGCCCATGAGCCGTGCACCGTCTTACACTGCAGATCAGTCAGACATCAGAGCCGACACCCCGTAAGAGCCCCGCGCGCTATCCAGGCTGACCTAAAGGCATCGGGGTGGATTAACATACCGTCTGCATTTAAGGACATGAGTGAAAAGGCTTCGGTCATGAGGTTTAGGGCAACCGAGTGAGGGGGTAGTTAAACAACCGGGCATTGATCTCACAACATACAGTATGCCTTCCTTAATGAATTATTATTCATATGTGCGATACTAGTTCAGTTGTATTGACAGGCAGGCAGTTTCTTAGTGATGGGGCATTTGCATGTTCGCCATTTGCTAATTAAGATGGTTTGCAGTATCGTTAGTTTTTGCAAAGTTTAAAGACTCTTGGATTGAGGAGAAGAAATTAGCTGTTGGTTTGACAGCATGTGGAGATTAGATTAGGTTAGATTAGATTACTCTTTACAATACCCTTTACAGCATCATTACAATACACCCAGAATGGAATGGAATATAGAGGGATTTAATTTACATATGTGTATATATATTCATTCATCCATTATCTCCCGCTTTATCCTCTATTAGGGTCGCAGTGGGGTTCCCCATGCCCATCCAGGAGAATCTTGGGCGCTGGGCAGATACACCCAGGACAGGGAGCCAATCTATCGCTGTGCACACACTCACTCACACAAACACACTCTATTTGGGGCAATTTGGAGAACTCATTTGACTTGATCCATGTTTTTGGACTGTGGGAGGAAACCGGAAATCCCGGAGGAAATCCATGCAGACACGAGGAGAACATGGAAACTCCACCCAGATGGGGATTCGAGCCGGGAATCCCTAGTGCTGAGAGGGGAACGTGCCAACCACTAAGCCACCGTGTCGCCCAATATATATATATATATATATTACTTTACATTTAGTCATTTAGCACTGTAGTTTAATTAAACCTGATTATTATACAAGTTAGACTCTATTACTATACAAGTTATTTTTTATGAATAATTTTTTTTCAAAGCAAGTGCACGTGGGGCCCGTGTGTTTTGAGATATTTCTCAAAAATGCTAAGTGACTCAGCGTTATGGACTGCGTAGGAAAGATGATAGAAATAAAAAGATAAAAATATATATTTCATAAAACATCCATCAAATATATATGAAAAGATCTGCAGAGTTCTGCAGTAAATGTGTAATGTGTTGTTTGTGATTCGACCGTCTGTCACTTATATCACAACATACGCCTTACCTGATGACATCATCAGAATTGTGATTCATATGTGCAGTTACTGTATTAGGTACAATAATTTATTGATTGATTGATATGATTCACAAGTGCAATATATGTCATAGTATATATAAATTCATCCTGCTATAAATCAGTTGTGGAATTATCCACATTAATATCGTGCAGTTTGTTCCATCTGTCTTTTGTCAGTGCCACTTTACTAATTATTTTGTATTTTTTAAATACAATTTAAAATTATTTGAAATTGCTGGTAATATTTTAAATTTGATTATATTTTATTTCTATTTTGCTTTTTAAGACACACTTCAAACAGCAGTTCCATTGTTCTATGAAATTCTTAGTCTATTTATTATTATTATTATTATTATTAGCGGCACGGTGGCTTAGTGGTTAGCACATTCGCCTCTCAGCGCTAGGGATTCCCGGTTCGAATCCCCATCTGGGTGGAGTTTCCATGTTCTCCCCGTGTCTGCGTGGGTTTCCTCCGGGTTCTCCGGTTTCTTCCCACAGTCCAAAAACATGGATCAAGTTAATTGAATTCTCAAAATTGCCCAATTTAGAGTGTGTCTGTGTGAGTGAGTGTGTGCCCAGCGACGGATTGGCGCCCTGTCCTGGGTCTATCTGCCCAGCGCCCGAGACGTTCTCCCCTGGATGGGCATGGGGAACCCCACCGCGACCCTAATAGAGGATAAGCGGAAGATAATGAATGAATGAATGAATGAATTATTATTATTATTATTATTATTATTATTATTATTATTATTATTATCATTTGATTTATTGATATACTTAATTAATCCCACAATGGGAAAATTCAAATCATCATCATTATTAGTAGTGGTAGTACTTTTAACCTTTATTCTTTATTCTTTTTGTATTATAACATTGTAAATGGGGCGACACGGTGGCTTAGTGGTTAGCACGTTCGCCTCTCAGCTTTAGGGATTCCCGGTTCGAATCCCAATCTGGGTGGAGTTTTCATGTTCTTCCTGTGTCCGTGTGGGTTTCCTCCGGGTTCTCCGGTTTCCTCTCACAGTCCAAAAACATGGCTCAAGGTCAATTGAATTCCCCATGGTTCCCCATTACCATCCAGGGGAGAACGTTTGGGGCGCTGGGCAGATACACTAAGGACAGGGCGCCATTCTATCACTGAGCTTAAACTAGTTTTATATTGTGGAAATGCATTAAATACTTAAATACTTCGAGGAGAGGTTTGAACAGCGGGGTAAGAGAATCAAGGACGTTCTGGGTACACAGATTAAAGGTGAGAAGCTCAGCACATGGAGAACAAATCACTGAGTGTACTAAAGGTAAGTCGTTTCGTTAAACAGTGTCGTCCGGTTGCCGAGGCCCGTTAATGTTCCCTCGCAGAACGTGGAAACCCGTGCTATCAAAACCACAATTTGCACTGTCAGCTGCCGTGAGCCGAATCTGCACCAACCCCACCATACCCCCCCCTGCTCCTCCACACCCCCCACCCCCACCCCAGAGCCCTTAGCTCGCTGGCTTTATTTTTTTTCTCCCTTTGTAGCAACTTTGAGGCCACAATAAGCATCATCAGTTAAAGCCGGCAGATCCATTACACGTCCTCTGCTCCTGCAGCCCTGCATTAAGCTAATATTATCTATTCCCCGAGAGCAGCGGCCCTTTGCACAGACCATCAATTATTAATATCTCAGGCTCACAGCTAATGTTTGCTCTGAATTATTTAAGTGCATCTTCGTTTATCAATAAACATAAATGTTAAACAAAGAATCGGGATGAAGAGCGTGAATAACGCTGTAAAAGTTTACGAGAGGCCCGCAATCTGCGTCGTGACTGACTTATTGATACAATATCCAGTCAAATGCTTCTGAAAAAAAAAGAAATAAATAAAAAAAGGCAATAAAAAGAGCGCAACTTTAAAATCCTTTGTGGGTAAATGGTTGAAATTCATATTAAATGTGTGATCTGTTTGTTTGCGCACTAGTGCTATGAAATCTTTACCTTTAGTGATTATTATTATAGTATTATTATTACTATTATTTGTTCCGGGTGGTTAAGACGTTCGCCTCTCAGCACTTGGGATTCCCGGTTCGAATCCCAATCTGGGTGGAGTTTCCATGTTCTCCCCGTGTCCGTGTGGGTTTCCTCTGGGTTCTCCAGTTTCCTCCCACAGTCCAAAAACATGGATCAATTGAATTCTCCAAATTGCCCCATATAGAGTGTGTCTGTGTGAGTAAGTGAGTGTGTGTCCAGCAGTAGATTGGTGTCCTGTCCTGGGTGTATCTGCCCAGCGCCCGAGACGTTCTCCCCTGGACGGGCATGGAGAACCCCCCCACACCCCCCACCATATAAAGTGTGTTTGTGAGTGTGTCGTTGTAAGTGTGTACACAGTAATAAATTGGCACCCTGTCCTGGGTGTATCTTCCCAGCGCCCAAGACGTTCTCCTCTGGATGAGCGTGGAAACCCCCCCCCCCTCCCCGACCCTAGTAGAGTGTAAAGCAGAAGATAATGAATGGATGAATGGATTATTATTTCTGGGTCGCACGGTGAATTAGTGGTTTCCATGTTCTCCCCGTGTCCATGTGGGTTTCCTCCGGGTTCACCGGTTTCCTCCCACAGTCCACAAAACATTGATCAAGGTCAATTGGATTCTCCAAATTGCCCCATATAGAGTGTGTTTGTGTGAGTGAGTGTGTGCTTAGCGATAGATTGGCGTCCTGTCCTGGGTCTATCTGCCCAGCGCCTGAAACGTTCTCCCCTGGATGGGCATGGGAACCCCCCCCCCCACGACCCTAGTAGAGGATAAAGTGGAAGATAATGGATGAAATTCTCCCTCCCCTCTCCTTTACATTGTTGTTGATGTTTGTTGGCAAGATAGCGAAACGCAAATATTATTTTTTGAAACGTTATCCCCTAGATGGGCATGAGAGCCCCCCCAGGCGCGACCCTAGTAGAGGATAAAGCGTAAGATAATAAATGGATAGACTGTTATTATTTCCACGGCTTTATGGTAGATTTCTGGGGTGTAATTACCGCCGAATCCACCCGTAGTGAGAGGGAAATGAAAGTCTGTCCTTATGATGTCCGACCTGTTGAGAGAAGTAATGAACAGGGGCCTCTGTTGCCTCCTCACTGAAGGAGAGCCTTATCTTATGTGAGCCTTTGACAAATGGGCGAAAACATGCAAAAGCTATGGCTGTCCCTATGCAAACACACCCTAAGCTGTTATTGATGGCCTGTGCGAGCAAAAATAATACAAGCCCTGCGGGTCCGTATGAATCTCAGCTGCTGTTGCCTGACGACTGGCTCCACATACCAACGCCACGTTCCACAGAGCCACGGCGGGAAAGCCCCTCCAGCCACTGGAAACAATAACAGCGCTGCATGCTGGTAGAGATGGGGACGCTATACTGAGGGCCTGAGGACTGAAGGATCCCGACACGTCTCCGTGGTGAACGTTCCACCGCTCTTTCCCAACGTTTGGAAATGCATTATCACGGTGGCTTAGTGGTTAGCATGTTCTCCTATCAGCTCTAGGGATTCCCGGTTTGAATCCCCATCTGGGTGGAGTTTCCATGTTCTCCCTGTGTCTGCGTGGGTTTCCTCAGGGTTCTATGGTTTCCTCCCACAGTCCTAAAAACATGGATCAAGTCAATTGAGTTCTCCAAATTGCCCCATATAGAGTGTGTCTGTGTGAGTGAGTGTGTGTCCAGTGATAGATTGGCGTCCTGTCCTGGGTGTATCTGCCCAGCGCCCGAAATGTTCTCCCCTGGATGGGCATGGGAAACCCCCCGCGACCCTAATAGAGTATAAAGCAAAAGATAATAGATGGATGGATTTATGTCGTAGAAATGCATTAACATTGTGTCTTCGTGGTTAGCATGTTCTCCTCTCAGCTCTAGGGATTCCCTGTTCGAATCCCCATCTGGGTGGAGTTTCCATGTTCTCCCTGTGTCCACGTGGGTTGCCTCCGGGTTCTCCCGTTTCTTCCCAAAGTCCAAAACATGGATCAAGTCAATTGAATTCTCCAAATTGCCCCATATAGAGTGTGTCTGTGTGTGTGAGTGCGTGTCCAGCGATAGATTGGTGTCCTGTCCTGGGTGTATCTGCCCAGCGCCCACAATGTTCTCCCCTGGATGGGCATTGAGAACCCCCCCACGACCCCAGTAGAGGATAAAGTGGAATACAATAGATGGCTAGAACAATTTCCTCCCACAGTCCAAAAACATGGATCAAGGTCCATTGAATTCTCCAAATTGCCCCATATAGAGTGTGTTTGTGTGAGTGAGTGAGTGAGTGAGTGTTCAGATGACGTCTGATTGGACGTGGTCTCGGTGAAGAATGGGTCACGTGAACGTTCCCCCACTCTTTCCCAACGTTTTGGACCCCGGGTGCGGTTGAATCGCAGATGGGGCTATACCACCCTGGCATTTGTCCACCCCTCAGTTGTTCTTTGCGCTGTTCTTTGGTGGAACCTCATCAGCACGCCCCGGCCTGCAACGTCTCGACAGAGCGCTGAATGAATGATTTCGGGTTTCCAGTGAGGAGCCTTCACAGTTAATTAAGCTGCTGATGGGTGTTCTTACGAACAGGGGAAGTGTCTGTCAGATCCCCGGAAAACAAGGCCGGTTCTGTCAGTGTTGCCAGTTGGGACAGCATCACCGTGGGTGTGACACCGGGATGACGGGACGTGGTTCTCGAAAACGTCATCGTCCGACGTGTCTCACTCCTCACCTTTCCAGATGAGAAAGATCGCAGCGTGAACCTTAAAATCGCTTGCACGCAAGTGTATCAGCGTCGGATCCTGAGCCTGACAAAACGTTTCTACCAAAATAAGGGCTTTATAGTGGAACTGATTACACCCCTGTGGTCCAATGAATCAGAAGCACAATAACATTCCCAATCACAGTGGAATGTGTACGCTTAGCATTTCACAATCACTGCAGGACGCTGTGTAATATCCATCCATCCATTATCTTCCGCTTTATCCTCTATCAGGGTCGCGGGGGGGTTCCCCATGCCCATCCAGGGGAGAACGTTTAGGGCTCTGGGCAGATACACCCAGGACAGGACGCCAATCTATCGCTGAACACACACTCACTCACACACACACTCTATATGGGGCAATTTGGAGAATTCAATTGACCTTGATCCATGTTTTTGGACTGTGGGAGGAAACCGGAGAACCCGGAGGAAACCCATGTGGACACGGGGAGAACATGGAAACTCCACCCAGATTGGGATTCGAACCGGGAATCCCTAGTGCTGAGAGGAGAACATGCTAAACACTAAGCCACCGTTCGCAAGCACTGCAGGACGCTCTGTAATATCCATCCATCCATTATCTTCCGCTTTATCCTCTATCAGGGTCGCGGTGGGGTTCCCCATGCCCATCCAGGGGAGAACGTTTCGGGCGCTGGGCAGATACACCCAGGACAGGACGCCAATCTATCGCTGAACACACACTCACTCACACAGACACACTCTATATGGGGCAATTTGGAGAACTCAATTGACTTGATCCATGTTTTTGGACTGTGGGAGGAAACCAGAGAACCCGGAGGAAACCCACACGGACACGAGGAGAACATGGAAACTCCACTCAGATTGGGATTCGAACCTGGAATCCCTAGTGCTAAGAGGAGAACATGCTAAACACTAAGCCACCGTTCGCAAGCACTGCAGGACGCTGTGTAATATCCATTCATCCATTATTTTCCGCTTTATCCTCTACTAGGGTCGTGGGGGGGTTCCCCATGCCCATCCAGGGGAGAACGTTTCGGGCGCTGGGCAGATAAACCCAGGACAGGACACTAATCTATCACTGGAGACACACTCACTCACACAGACACACTCTATATGGGGCAATTTGGAGAATTTAATTGACCTTGATCCAAGTTTTTGGACTGTGGGAGGAAACCGGAGAACCCAAATTCTTGGCAGACGTGCTAACCTCTAAGCCACCGTGATGCATAACTCTGTAGAGTGTCCATCCATCCATTATCTTCCACTTTATCCTCTATTAGGGACACACACTCACTCACACAGACACACTCTATATGGGGCATTTTGGAAAATTCAACCTGAATTCAATCTGGTTGGAGTTTCCATGTTCTCCCCGTGTCCACGTGGGTTTCCTCCGGGTTCTCCGGTTTCCTCCCACAGTCCAAAAACATGGATCAAGGTCAATTGAATTCTCCAAATTGCCCCATATAGTGTGTGTGTGTGTGTGTGTGTGTGTGTGTGTGTGTGTGTGAGTGTGTGCCCAATGATAGATTGGTGTCCTGTCCTGGGTGTATCTGCCCAGCACCCACAACGTTCTCCCCTGGATGGGCATGGGGAACCCCCCCGCGACCCTAATATAGGATTTAATAGGAAGATAATAGATGGATTTGACACACTGGCTTAGGCGGCACGGTGGCTTAGTGGTTAGCATGTTCTCCTCTCAGCACTAGGGATTCTAGGTTCGAATCCCAATCTGGGTGGAGTGTCCGTGTGGGTTTCCTCCGGGTTCTCCGGTTTCCTTCAACAGTTCAAAAACAGATGAAGGTCCATTGAATTCTTCAAATTGCCCCATATAGAGTGTGTTTGTGTGAGTGAGTGTGTGCCCAGCGATAGCTTGCTGTCCTGTCCTGGGTGTATCTACCCAGCGCCCTAAACGTTCTCCCCTAGATGGGCATGGGGAACCCCCCCACGACCCTAATAGAGGATAAACACAGATTAAGGGTGGAAAGCTCGGTTCGTACCACCGATGTCAGGTTTTTGCGCTGCTCCGTCTTAGAACGGCTTATAATATACCTATTAAGATGAGTCTTAAATACCCGAGGACTACAAGGGGAATTAAGCTTTGAAATTCTCCGGATGCCTGCTTTTAAGCGCCATCCGAACATAAATTCCGATGACACCTGGCTCTCCTGCTGGGAGGTCAGGGACTGTGGGGTTTGATGTGGCCAATTGGTTCCCGAGCCAGAACTATTACAACATGCTCCCAAAGTGTGCCATTAGCGGTCATCAGCGCCGCTCAGACCTCATTCTCTGGCAGTAACCCGATCTGGACCACGCTGCGAGCAGGGACTCCATGTGTTGATCCGAGGGCGAGTCTACGTTTTATCTCTCCGGCCATTTACGCCAAGTGTGTGGCCTTGTGTGCTCTCAGCGCTGGTTGTCATCATCATCACTAGCCGGGCCGATGATGGACTGTCCCGGACAAGAGGACAGAAACTGTACTCAGGTCAACGGTGCGTTCTCTCATGATAATGGTTCCTGCACGTGGTGTCAGGATGATGGATTTGCATAACTGAAACTCCAGAGAGAGAAAAATATAGCACTCCCCGGTCACTCCTGGTCTCTACACATCGTCCATTTTCTCAGCTTTCCTCGCCGTGTGGATGCACTTTGTAGTTCTACAATAACAAACCGTAGTCAGCCTGTGTTCCGCACACGTTCTTAGTCTTCTTTATCATCACACAGCGGGAATTATGTGAGTGGTGGATGATTATGGGCTCTGTAGTGACACTGACAGGGTGGTGGTGTGTTTAAAAAGATCAAATCACTCCTTCACATCAGTGACCACTGCAAAAAGTTTTAAAATGTCAAAAAATCATAAAAATAAATATTAAATATTATATAAACATCTGCCGATAGAGTGAGTTTTGTTAAGAATCTTCTTGAAGTTTCCAAAAACTTACTTAGGAATGTATTAAAGTCAAAAACAAGATTTGTTTCACTGTTTAAAGATTTATTATAATAATAATAATAATAATCATAATAATCATAATTATTATTATTATTATTATTATTATTATTATTATTATTATTATTATTATTATTATTATCCATTCTTTTTCCATTAATTATCTTAAGCTTCATCCTCTACTAGGGTCGTGGGGGGGGGTCCCCATGCCCATGCCCATCCAGGGGCAAGGTTTGGGCATTGGGCAGATACACTCAGAACAGGGCGCCAATCTATCACTGGGCACACACTCACTCACACAAACACACTCTATATGGGGCAATTTGAAGAACTCAATTGACCTTAATTCATGTTATTGGACTGTGGGAGGAAACCGGAAAACCCGGAGGAAACCCAAGTGGTTAGCATGTTCTCTTCTCAGTCTGGGTGGAGTTTCCATGTTCTCCCAGTGTCCGCGTGGGTTTCCTCCGGGTTCTCCGGTTTCCTCCCACAGTCCAAAAACATGGATCAAGGTCAATTGAATTCTCTAAATTGCCCCATATAGAGTGTGTGAACCCGGAGAAAACCCACACGGACACGGGGAGAACTTATAAACTCCACCCAGATGGGGATTCGAACCAGAAATCCCTGGCGCTGAGAGGCGAATGTGCTAACCACTAAGCCACCGTGCCGCCGCGGAGAATCATCCACCACCCAAATACTCCCTGTTCTGCAGGGTTTCTTATCATCAGAAAACAGATGGACCACCATCTGTAACTGTACATGAACAAAGTGCGTCTGCAGTGCGTCAGAGTGGAGCTGATCAGAGGAAAGTGAGTGTAGAAACATGGAAGTGCACTTAAAGGCTAGTGAATGATACATAAGCACGACTTGTTCGGCTTGTTGGATTCTATTATTGATTACTCTCTGTTCTACAAACTGTTGTTGGGTCGATCCCAGGTCTGAGTTTAGAGAGGCTTATCTAAATGTAGATATTAAAAAGAAGCGAATCTTAACCCTTTAATGTCCTCACCAAGAAAAAAAGCAAAGAAAAAAAAAAGTTATTTCTTTTTTTTATATGTTTGGGGCATTAATAAGAACAATTGGTGTTTTTTTTTTTTAATTGACCCCCCACTTTTTAAAATACACACCTCTTCCAAATGGTTGAGCAGGACGTTAAAGGGTTAAACCCAGAATCATTCATTCATCCATTATCTTCCGCTTTATCCTCTATTAGGGTCGTGGGGGGGTTCCTCATGCCCATCCAGGGGAGAATGTTTCGGGCGCTGGGCAGATACACCCAGAACAGGGCGCCAATCCATCGCTGGGCACACACTCACTCACACAGACACACTCTATATGGGGCAATTTGGAGAACTCAGTTGACTTGATCTATGTTTTTGGACTGTGGGAGGAAACCGGAGAACCCGGAGGAAACCCACGCAGACACGGGGAGAACATGGAAACTCCACCCAGATGGGGATTCGAACCGGGAATCCCTAGTGAGGAGAACATGCTAAACCACTAAGCCACCGTGCCGCCGCGGAGAATCATATTGATTTAAAATATTATTGTGGCACATTATTGTTTTCTTGCGATTCTTTGTCTTATAAAATGTGTGATTTAAAAAAGGAAACATATTTAGATGTGATTTGTCATAAGTGATAGAAACTGCACTTACACACAGAGGAGTGTGTCCTCCACATTTAACCCCTCAGTGCAGATAAACACACACACACACACACACACACACACACACACACACACACACACACACACACACTGAGTAAAGTGAGCACATGTGGTGGGCAGCCTTGGATTAGATTAGATTTGATTACATTCAACTTTACTGTCATTGTGCAAAGTACAAGTACATCCATCCATCCATTATCTTCTGCTTTATCCTATATTAGGGTCGTGGGGGGGGTTCTCCATGCCCATCCAGGGGAGAACGTCTCGGGCGCTGGGCGGATACACCCAGGACAGGGCACCAATCTACCGCTGGGCACACACTCACTCACACAGACACACTCTATATGGGGCAATTTGGAGAATTCAATTGGCCTTTTATCCATCCATCCATTATCTTCCGCTTTATCCTCTATTAGGGTCGGGGAGGGGGTTCCCTATGCCCATCCAGGGGACAATGTCTTAGGTGCTGGGCAGATACACCCAGGACAGGACGACAATCCATTGCTAGGCTTAGTCACCCACATAAACACACTCTATATGGGGCAATTTGGAAAACTCAATTGACCTTGATCCATGTTTTTGGACTGTGGGAGGAAACAGGAGAACCCACGCAGACAATGGAGAGAACATGGAAACTAAACCCAGATTGCTTGTGCTGAGAGGAGAACGTGCCAACCAATAAGCCACCGTGCCGCCCCTCCTGCTGTTTTCTTTTTCTTTTTCTTAAAGATCCAGACTGAACTCCCCCCCCCCCCCTCCGATTACAAGTTCTTTGTAAATTTACAATCAGCTTGCAGCTATGTGGCTCCGATCATTTGCTTCCGCTGAAAAGCTATTTGAGAAAGCGGAATAAGAACCCCGTTTCTAATTGACTCTTGCCATTTTTTAAATAATTCATGTCAGAGAAATCGTCTGGTCCTTGGGCGATGTAACCTGCTGCTGGTCAGGACGTGTCCTCTATAATTGGTCGTCCTTGTTCCCGCATGCAGATCCCTCTAATATGCATACGCCGCGCAGCGGTAACCTCCTTTGAAATGCGCCTTTGTCTGTAATTCTTCTCACCGATGACTTTCTAACTCAAACCAAACCTTTACTTTAATCTGCAGTATAGATTTTAAAGCGTAGCGCGTTGGCTGAGTAACATATCGACGGCCTGTATTAAAACGCCGTGGTAACAAAGACTGCTTTCATGCCATGCTCATCATCCATCCATCCATTATCTTCCGCTTTATCCTCTATTAGAGTCGGGGGGGGGGGGGGACACCCAGGACAGGCCGCCAATCTATCGCTGGGCACACACTCACACAGACACTCACACAGATGCACTCTATATGGGGCAATTTTGGAGAAATTAATTGACTTGATCCATGTTTTTGGACTGTGGGAGGAAACCGGAGAACCCGGAGGAAACCTACGCAGACACGGGGAGAACATGGAAACTCCCAGATGGGAATTCGAACCGGGAGTAGTGCCCTAGTGCTGAGAGGCGGACGTGCTAACCACTAAGCCACCGCGCCGCCCCATTCAGAAACAAAATGAATAAAATAAAGTTAGATCTGTACTTCCACTGCAATGTTCTCCAGTTCAAAACGTGGAACATGGAATATTATAGTGACTTATGTTGCTGTTGAATCCCTGCAGAGGTTTATATACTCTTTCACCAAGAAGCGGATCTTTAATTAAAAGGCTTTATTTTAATGGACTTCAGCGAGCCTTCAGCCACACACCTCGCAGCTTGATTTAGGGAGCGTGCTAATGTGTCCTTACTATTGTGATGATGTGATGTATTGGTGTGTGTTGAGCATCGCATGTAATAAACCAATCGGTGTGTCACTTGCTGTGTCCTTTAGGAACCTGGTGCAGTCTGACTTTGGCAGGTTGCTATTTCATCCATCCATTATCTTCCGCTTTATCCTCTATTAGGGTCGCGGTGGGGTTCCCCATGCCCATCCAGGGGAGAACGTTTCGGGCGCTGGGCAGATACACCCAGGACAGGACACCAATCTATCACTGGGGGTTGCTATTTCAAAGGCCACATTTAATAAACCAATCGATGTTTCCATAACCTGCGTTCCAAAAACAACGGCTGAATTAAACCTCATCCTTCCAACAATAAATCGGAATTGTGTGTGTTGCTTGGAATTCCATGGCTCTTCGTGCTGAGGGACATGCTGATGTTCTGTAGAATTGACGCCATAGCTTATTACACACACATGCTTATATTATAACTTCCAACAAATGTCTTCCCCATGCCTCGCTTTTATTTGTGGTAAGTATAAGAATGTAAATATTAGAATAAATACAGTTTCCCAGCCGTTTCCATAATATACAATTACAGACGAGATGATCGCACCTACATCAGCCGACTGAGCCACTAATATGAAGTTGCCCCCATCTCACATCTCACATCTCCCACTCTTGTGGGAAGGCCGTCCCGAGCAGCGCACGTCTGCCAACACCCGAGAATTTTGCCGTTTTTCATTATTTTTAAGCCTTTTCCCTCTGTGCTCATTTCCCCAGTTAATCTCTTGATTGCATAATGATAACCACTATTGTATTGTTTTCTTACTTCTCTTTCAACAACGCCATTCATAGGGTCAAAGCACTAATGGACTGGGGGTGGGGGTAGGGGTTGGGGTGCTGGTGTGTGGGGAGGGGGTGCAAGAAGGAGGTACCAACAACAACAACATGGTGACTGCATAATATTACATACCCACTCATCTGTGATCGACGCTTTAATGAGTCCCTCACACAAACACACTCTATAACAGGGCAATATACAGTATTGGATTTACCTTGAATCCCACACGGACACGGGGAGAACATGGAAACTCCACCCAGATCGGGATTTGAACGGGGAATCCCTAGAGCTGAGAGGAGAACATGCTAAACCACTAAGCCTCCGTGCCACCCTTACTATATCCATCCATTGATTACCTTCCGCTTTATCCTCTATTAGGGTCGCGGTGGGGTTTCCCATCCCCATCCAGGGGAGAACGTCTCGGGCGCTGGGCAAATACACCCAGAACAGGGCGCCAATCCATCTCTGGGGACACACTCACTCACACAAATACACTCTATATGGGGCAATTTGGAGAATTCAATTGACTTGATCCATGTTTTTGGACTGTGGGAGGAAACCGGAGAACCCGGAGGAAACCCACACAGACACGGGGAGAACATGGAAACTCCACCCAGATGGGGATTCGAACCAGGAATCCCTAGTGCTGAGAGGAGAACATGCTAAACCACTAAGCCACCGTGCTGCCCGCAACATGGTTCAATGTTAGTAAAACATATGTTTTAATTTGATATATAATCTGTTTTAGGTTGATAAACTTAAAACATTCCTGTTCTGTTGATTTTGGAACCGATCTCCAAATCCATTATCCATTATCTTCCGCTTTATCCTCTATTAGGTCGCGGTGGAGTTCCCCATGCCCATCCCATCCAGGGGAGAATGTTTCGGGCGCTGGGCAGATAGACCCAGGACAGGGCGCCAATCTATCACTGGACACACACTCACTCACACAGACACACTCTATATGGGGCAATTTGGAGAATTCAATTGAATTGATCCATGTTTTTGGACTGTGGGAGGAAACCCACACAGACACGGGGAGATCATGGAAACTCCACCCAGATTGGGGATTCAAACCGGGAATCCTTAGTGCTTAGAGGAGAACATGCTAACCCCTAAGCCATCATCAAATTTTGAGTTAAAAATGCATCATCAAGTTGAAACAGAAGACCGTAATGTGGCCGAAGCTGAGAGGCGTGTGTGTCTTCAGATCAGAGCTGTGCGTTGTCGTGAATGTCCCCCGGCTCGCTCAACGCACTGAAGACACGCAAGAACAACTTTGTCCAGTCTTATACCATGAAAGATAAATTTGTCTCATTAATCCTTTATTCTCTCAGGCTGTGAGGCACATCTAACGAAACAAGCCTCATTGTCATACTCTGTAATATTTCACACAGATGGTCCGAGAGGAGGGGGGTGCAATGGGATGTCGATGTGTGCATCATTAGACAGTGCAGAACTTACCAGAGTACCAGAGCTTTAATTACTAAATGAAGCTGATGGCTTTGTCACAATGTGGAACCATTTATTTTTTTAATTCACTTTGATATGAACTGTGTGTGTGTGTGTGTGTGTGTGTGTGTGTGTGTGTGTGTGTGTGTGTGTGTGTGTGTTCTCTATACAAATCCCTCCAAATTTCCTTGACATTTGACATATTTACTTGGGACCCTGCGGAAGGGCTACAACTAACAATATTTTAATAATTGATTAATCAGTCAGGGCGGCACGGTGGCTTAGTGATTAGCATGTTCTCCTATCAGCACTAGGGATTCCTGGTTCCAATCCCCATCTGGGTGGAGTTTCCATGTTCTCCCTGTGTCCACGTGGGTTTCCTCTGGGTTCTCAGGTTTCTTCCCACAGTCCAAAAACATGGACCAAGGTCAATAAAATTCTCCAAATTGCCCCATAGAGTGTGTCTGTGTGTGTGAGTGTGTGCACAGTGATATATTGGCGTCTTGTCCTGGCTGTTTCTGCCCAGTGCGTGAAACATTCTCCCCTGGATGGGCATTGGGAACCCCCCGCGACCCTAATAGAGGATAAAGCGGAAGATATTGGATGGATTAATCAGTCGATTATTTGGTTTCGATTAATCGATGCTTTAATTAAATCCGTGTCTTTAATCTGCTGTCGCTGCAACGTTCTCCAGTTCAATAATGTAACAAACACGGAATATTGTAGTGGCTCCTTTAAGAACCTGGTGCAGTCTGACTTTGGCGGATTGCTATTTCAACGGCCACATGTAATAAACCAATCAGTGTGTCACTTGTAGTTTCCTTTAAGAACCTGGTGCAGTCTGACTTTGGCGGATTGCCATTTCAACAGCCCAGTTAGATTAACAATGTTGTTTTTCTTCTTTAAGAAAAACCACCAAGAATTCCACGTTAAATGAACGTTTACACCATTTGCAGCGAACGTCATCCCAAGCTGGGGCCAAGTGGTTAGAGGTTTATATTAATGAAGCCTACAGGTCGAGGTTTTTACTGCGGCAGGCCAGAATAAACACGTGATGAGTAACCGAGTCCATCATTATGTGCAGGAGGATTACAGGATTCGGTCAGCGTGGTGAGAGGTTATCTGTAGCCTCCTTAGAGAAACGTCATGAGGGCCAGTTGGGTCTGGGACGCAGGAAGCGAGTGATTCTGGGCAGCTGAAACGCCAGCGGAGTCCATAAAGCGGTTGATGTGCATATAAACATTTTATCAGCCTGTGAGGCCCCGGCGAGAGGTTAAGCAGAGCGAGAGCCGAGCTCCGTAATGACCAGCTTCTCCACCCTGAACATGGTGAGCAATAACGAGCATATTTGTTAGTTCATTCAGAGGAATGTCAGAATTTAATCAGCGCTGCGCCGTGCGCTGAATCAATCACGCTGTTCATATCATGAGCAACGGCGCCCTCAGACAGCTGCTGAAAACGAGTCAATCAGACGCTGGAATCACAAACCCAGGCAGCTCGCATCGGCGTGGAAAAAACGCTGTTTAAAAGTCGTTTATGAGGTCATCGACACTTTTAATTAAGTGTTTTAGCGTTTCTGAGCCGTTAACCCCGTACATAATCACCAGCACTAATCACTAACACACACAACTTTGCAGAAAGCCTGGAAGAATGAGACTGTTGCAGGTTTCGTTTATTATAATCTATTCATTCATTATCTTCCGCTTTATCCTCTAATAGGGGCGGGGGGGGGGGGGTTCCCCATGCCAATTCAGGGGAGAACGTTTCA
>JAFMOD010000210.1:1162316-1175817 GCA_019802435.1 Corydoras maculifer
ATAGAGGATAAAGCGGATGGATGGATGGATGGATATATATAATATATATATATATATATAAAGATAATGGATGGATGGATATTTTCAACCTGGAGGTTTAATTAGTTTATTATTATTATTTTGAAAGCAGATTTGTTTTTTAAACGATGGTTTATTAAGAATAACAGTAGCATTTCTATAAAAGGCAGATGTGAAGTGAAGTCTGAGTGAAGGTGAGATCAGACATGTGTCTGATAATGTTCTACTGGAAGCTGTTGTTAGGATTCGTCTGATATTCTGCGTTTTGTGCTCCGTTTCATTTTTAATGATTTGTTTTCTGGTGGAAATGTTTTTCATGTGCAAAACGCTGCTGGTGTGCAGAACTGTAGAACACACCTCCCACAGGACACGGAACTCTCATAATCAGAGAATGAATATTTTATGAATCCAACCATTTGTTTTTATTTTGATTAATTACTCAATTTTAGGCGGCACGGTGACTTAGTGGTAAGCATGTTCTCCTCTCAGCACTGGGTGGAGTTTCCATGTTCTCCCCGTGTCCGCGTGGGTTTCCTACGGGTTCTCCGGTTTCCTCCCACAGTCCAAAAACATGGATCAAGGTCCACTGAATTCTCCAAATTGCCCCATATAGAGTGTGTGTGTGTTATTAAGTGTGTGCCCAGTGATAGATCGGCATCCTGTCCTGGGTGTATCTGCCCAGCACCCGAAACGTTCTCCCCTGGATGGGCATGGGGAACCCCCCCCCCCCGCGACCCTAGTAGAGGATAAAGTGGAAGATGATGAATAGATGGATAATCAAATTTAATATTTGTTATAAGTGTGTGTGTGCCCAGCGATGTATCTGCTATGGTGTATCTGTCCAGCAACCAAAACATTGTCCCCTGGATGGTCAGGGAGACCGCATCCTCCCACACACACACACACAGAGACACACAACCCTAGTGTAAATAGACTTATTTGTTTTTATCATAATTAATTTCAGTATACTTCATCTGTTCACACTGATATATATATAAATGTTTAAAAACACACAGTAAAATGTATATTTAAAACAAAATGAACAATAATCTCTTTAATCACGATGTAATCTAATCTGTATTTTAAAGTTAACACTGATTGCTGAGTAACAGGATCCAGGCTAACTGCTCATGGCGAATGAGCTCGCTGTTTATATTAATCTGTACTTTATAATTTAAAACAATGCTTCGTAATGTTCGCATTGATACGAATGTGAAGCGCTCAGAGGCATGCATTACTGTGAAGAATTTCACGGCTGGCCAAACGGCCAATCAGATTGAACGACTGGCACTGTCCATCTTATAAAGGGTCTTATTACACCTGGTGGAGAACTCAGGGAACTGTCCGTGTCATCATGGACTCGTAAAGTTCGTACATTAAAGGTGCCTCACTGTTCCCCTCCTCTCTGTATCCTGCCTGTCTCTGTGTGAGCTGTAGAGAAATGTGACCTCTGTGTTTATCCACATTCACCAAGGGTACGTCTAAATCCGGAGCTGACTGTGTGATAAAGCGCGAGGAGCCGCTGGGTTAAATGCCGAGCTGCAGCTCTTGTAGCAGTGAGTTTGACCTGTTCTCCACCTGTCTACCTGAGGTTTTTTTCTGGACATGGGAATTTTTTTTCAGCATGTATTCAAGTTCAAGTCATTTATTTATAGAGCGCTTTTTATAACAGTACATTTTCACAAAGCAGCTTTACAGAGTTATAAGCTTTTAAACCCCCAAAGAGCAAGCTGCAGCGACAGTGGCAAGAAAAAACTCCCGGTTATATTGTTATCTTAATGAAGAAACCTTGTGAGGACCAAGTCTCAGTGGGGGACTCATCCTCCTTGAGCGGCGGGCAGCATCAACAGTGTAGGACACTAATGTACAGATTGTGTGATGATCATGTGACCTGTATTTGACAATTGGAAACTCTATAAGCTTACAAATTTTGGTTCTCTAGTTCTCGTGGCTTCCCGGTCCGAATCCCAATCTGGGTGGAGTTTCCATGTTCTCCCTGTGTCTACGTGAGTTTCCTCCGGGTTCTCCGGTTTCCTCCCACAGTCCAAAAACATGGACCAAGATCAATTGAATTCTCCAAATTGCCCCATATAGAGTGTCTGTGTGAGTGAGTGTGTGTACACCTGTCCTGGGTGTATCTGCCCAGTTTCTCCCCTAGATGGGCATGGGGAACCCCTCCGTGACCCTAGTAGAGGATAAAGCGAAATATAATGGATGGATGATTGGAGTTCTCGAGGCAAACCAGGTCATTCTGTGTGAGTTTTGTATGTTCTCCATATATGGATATGGATGTCCTGAGATGTGTTCGACGAATTACAGTTGCCCCCTATGCGTGAATGAATTTTGTAGGACACCCATAGAGGACTAACAAGCTCTTAGGTACATGATAAATGATGGGATAAGCCCCAGCACTGGGTTTGGAATCTGGGATCTTAAAAAAGAAATGGATGAATGAATTAGAAACAGCAAGAATCAGGCATTTGGGGTGAAAAAGTTTATTTAGGAAGCGAACAGAAAAGCAGGAGTGAATTGTATCTGTGACTGAATAGTTACACCCAATGAAAATAGCGGGTTCTGCGGTCGGCTGCAGCGTGTGTTCTGTTCCGTTGTCCCTCTAATTATATGAAAGAACATGAAGAATGTTGATTATGTTTGAACGCCAGCCCCTCGGATTGCAATCCCATGAAATGCGTGCGTATGGAATGCAAATCCGAGTTTGTGCATATCATTTTATTGCCAGTCGGGGAACGGTTTATTTACAGTTCTCTAATAAGGTTTGGTGTTCTCATAATAAATTCCGGGCCGTTTTAGCACGGCTCGCCAGTTTCCCAGGTCTGGAGCTTTCAGATCGAGAGGGAACGAGAAGTTGCTTTTGGAAGGCGAACGGCTTTTAAAGACTTTATCTAAACAACGTTCGGGGGGGATTTGTAAATAGCCCAGCTTATCTGGCCATCGCAGCCTCCAGATGTTTGGTGAGACGGGCCACCTGCTATGGGAACGCCTTCGCTCGCTGCCTCTCCCGGCGTTAGGAGGGAGATTTCTCTCGTCCAACACGCAATCAGTTTTTTGGAGGGAGGATTTACACCTCTATCTTTCATCCCTTTCGCATATACACACCTGCCCGCTGGATACACCAGCTGGACAGAGAGCTAGCTTTACTGCGAGTCCAGCTTACCGTAGCACAAACATGACAGGAGCAGGAAAGTCTTTTTAAAGAAGTGTACACAAGGGCGAATGATGGAGTGTTAGTGTAAAAACAGGGGGGAGGGGTAGGGGGGTGCAAGAAGTGTGTTAATACTCTGGTGCCAGTGGCAGAGCAGACCAGAAGCACCCCGCAAACAAAAGTGCTTACTACACAAAGCCCTTGAAAGCAGTGCAGTGCTGAGTGCAGCAGACGAAGCTTCCTATTTGTAAACTGGATCCTCTGTAGGGTTCGAACCACGCTATTGTTATTAACCACCGAAAAGAAAAGCACACAGACATGCAAAGGTTCTTGGTTTTTTCCCATTCATCCATCCATTATCTTCCACTTTATACTATATCAGGGTCGCGGGGGGGAAGGGGGGGGTTCCCTATGCCCATCGAGGGGAGAACGTATCGGGCGCTGGGCAGATACACCCAGGACAGGATGCCGATCTATGTCTAGGTACACTCTTAATTACACACACACAGACACACTCTATATGGGGCAATTTGGAGAACTCAATTGACTTGACCCATGTTTTTGGACTGTGGGAGGAAACCGGAGAACCCGGAGGAAACCCACACGGACACGGGAAGAGCATGGAAACTCCACCCAGATTGGGATTCGAACCGGGAATCCCTAACTATGAGAGGAGAACATGCTAACCACTAAGCCACCCTGCTGCCCATCTTTGTTTTTTATTTTATTGTTACTGGTAAAAAGTAAAGTTTGCAAATGCTCGTTCACTTCCCGTTATCTGATTAAGCTGAAACTTTGCACAATCATGCGTGGGTTTCCTCCGGGTTCTCCGGTTTCCTCCCACAGTCCAAATACATGGATCAAGGTCAATTGAGTTCTCCAAAATGCCCCATATAGAGTGTGTCTGTGTTAGTGAGTGGGTGAGTGTGTGCCCAGCAATGGATTGGCACCCTGTCCTGGGTTTATCTGCCCAGCGCCCGAATGTTCTTCCCTGGATGGGCATGGGGAACCCCCCCTCCCCCACACATGACCCTAATAGAGGATAAATTGGAAGATAATGGATGGATAAATTTTCTACTAAATGTTATACTTCACAAGCAGAATTAATTTAGGATAAAGTCATTTAATATGTTATATAATTGTGCTATGTTATATATGTTATATTAATTATATATATATATATATATATATATATATATATATATATATATATATATATATATATATATATAATGTTATATTAATGTGTTTAAAAAATAAATAATAATAATATTTAGCTTGTTTTATTTGGTGCCAAAAACCTGCCGCGGCCCGCAGCGCTCGTCATCGTGCACTCATGTTAGAAAGGATTCCTAATTATTTCGGGATTAGCAGCTCAAATCCCGACATGTCGAAAAAAAACATCCGCTCACATTTCTCCTCCTCCGTGCTGACTCGGCGTGCGGCTCTTTACGTCTCCTCTGTTTGTTTAAAAGCAGGACGTTGCGTCGTGTCCGTAGCCGGTCCTGTTTTGACACGGCTCTTTGATCAATAGAAGCCACGCTCTGCGGTGGAACTGACACCCGTCAGCCATCGCCGCTCAAGAGGTCATACGGAGACTCCGAGTGAATCAAATCACGCCGCGTGCCATGTGCCCTCATCTTTCCTGACACGTGTTGGACAACACTGACCACAGCATTGGCAGCCTCTCTTTGATGAAGCCTTCCTGCAGTGTATATTTACACAGCGCTGTCTGTCACTCGCGCTGCCGCTTCCCTTTGATGCTGCTGCAGAGTTGCGCTAATGGATTAAACACATCGTCTTGGGAGGCTGCCACTTTTTCTGCCTATTAATGCAAGTTTGCTGCGGTAGCTCAGTGGTCAGGGTGTTGGGGGTTCAAATCCCAGGTCCACTGAAGTTACCAATGTGGGTCCTTGAGCAAGACCCTTAACTCTCATTGCTCCAGGGATGTTGTGATGAACCCTGTGCTCACCTTGTAAGTCACTTTGGATAAAAGCATCTGCTAAATGACCAAATGTATGATGTCGTGTAAGATTAAATATATATATTTGAATTTGGGGATAAAGTTACCATCGAATTCATGATTAGTTTACAAGTTTTCTATATCATTAGTATCTAAAAAGTGCCCAGTGATAGATCGGCGCCCTGTCCTGGGTGTATCTGCCCAGCGCCGCAACCCTAATATAGGATAAAGCGGGAGATAATGGATGAATGGATAGATATATATACAGGGCAGCATGGTGCTTCAGTTAGCATGTTCTCCTCTCAGCGCTAGGGTTCAAATCCCAATTTGGGTGGAGTTTCCATGTTATCCCCGTGTCTGCGTGGGTTTCCTCCGGGTTCTCCGGTTTCCTCCCACAGTCTAAAAACATGGAACAAGTTATTTAATTCTCAAAATTGCCCCCTGTAGAGTGTGTCTGTGTGAGTGAGTGTGTGCCCAGTGATAGACTTGTGCCCTCTCCTGGGTTTATCTGCCCAGGGCCCAAAACGTTCTCTCCTGGATGTTCATGGGGAAACCCCCCCCCCCCCTGATATAGGATAAAGCAGAAGATAATGGATGGATATATATATATATATATTCGTACAGTATACAAAATCAATCAAAAGTCTGTGTGTGAGAGAGTGTGTGTGTGTGTGTGTGAGAGAGAGAGAGAGAGTGTGTGTGTGTGTGTAAGTGTGTGTGTGAGTGTGTGAGAGTGTGTGTGTGGTAAAATAATACCTATTTGTATGTGTTGTGTAAAAATAAAAAAAGATTAGTAAATTAAATTACAGTATTTTTTAAAGTTGTATATCATCAGATCTTAATCTGTAGATTAAGCAGCATTTAAAGTTTGGTAATTAAATCTGGCATAAATAAAAGACCGGTGTGTTACAGTCTCAGTAAGGTCTTACTCCAGAGTCCAGTGGTGGCAGCTCCTCAGACCTGAGCAGTGCTCCTCAATCTTCTAAATTTAATCCAGTAATCCCGTACCTGCAGCACTCCGCCTCTCTTTTTTATTCAATTATGTTTTATTAACTGAGTGGAGGTAAAAGCAGTGATGGGTAACGTTTGATTAACAGTCTGGACCTTCAATTAATAACCCACCTGAATGGACTGATGCACGTTTTTAAGTATCATGTGATATTTTAAGTGCCATCTGTTCTGTTCCATAGTGGGTTTTGCTGTGCATACGAAAAAACATCGCAATAGTTTAAAGTGACAAAGTGAACAGAATGCAAACTATATAAATACAGTTTTTACCTTTTTCACGTTAAATAACCAAATTCATTATTTAAGTTCAGGATAAAGGACGGCACGGTGGTTTAGTGGTTAGCATGTTCTCCTCTCAGCACTAGGGATTCCCGGTTTGAATCCCCATCTGGGTGGAGTTTCCATGTTCTTCCCGTGTCCGCGTGGGTTTCCTCCGGGTTCTCCGGTTTCCTCCCACAGTCCAAAAACATGGATCAAGTCAATTGATTTCTCCAAATTGCCCCATATCTGCCCCATGTCTGTGTGAGTGAGTGTGTGCCCAGCGATGGGTTTGACGCCCTGTCCTGGGTCTATCTGCCGTTCTCCCCTGGATGGGCATGGGGAACCCCCCCACGACCCTAATAGAGGTAGATAATGAATGAATGAAAAGTTCAGATTAACATGAGTTATCAAATACAGAGCAACAAATCAGGATTTAAAATGTTTTTATTGGTTTACATTTATTATTAAGAGTCAGAACAACTTTAATTTTTATAAATAGGATTGTTTATGTATTTTTTTATAGTCTACATTGTTATATTATATTAATGTTTTATATAACTGTGTATTTTTGCTACACATCCATCCATTATCTTCCGCTTTATCCTGTACTGAGGGGGGGTTCCCCATGCCCATCCAGGGGAGAACGTCTCGCAATTTGGAGAACTCAATTGACCTTAATCCATGTTTTTGGACTGTGGGAGGAAACCGGAGAACCTGGAGAAAACCCACGTGGACACAGGGAGAACATGGTAATTCCACCCAGATGGGGATTCGAACCGGGATTCCCTAGGGCTGAGAGGAGAACATGCTAAACCACCAAGCCACCGTGCCGCCTTTGAGAGAGAACCAACAGGGACTAACAACAACAAAGAACACAGATAGGCTACAGTCTGTAATTATAGAACTACAAAGTCCATCTATATGATAAGTGGAGGAAATGGAGAATGG
Source organism: Corydoras maculifer (assembly GCA_019802435.1). Lineage (NCBI taxonomy): Eukaryota > Metazoa > Chordata > Actinopteri > Siluriformes > Callichthyidae > Corydoras > Corydoras maculifer. The sequence continues at coordinate 1,169,678 of JAFMOD010000210.1, forward strand.
AGAAGATCTTCAATTCCAGACTGTAGTCCATCTGTTAGTGTTCTACAGTACATACTGTGTACGTCCCCTTTACTCTGTTCTAATGGTCAGAACCCCAACAGTACCACAGAGCAGGGGTTATTTGGTGGGTGCATTAGTCCTATCCCAGCAGTGTCACTGAGGTGGAGAAATGAAACTGCAGCAGCACTGCTGCACTAAAACCCCCTCACCACATCAGTGTCACTGCAGAACTGACAATAAACAATCCACCACCCAAATGATACCTGTTCTGTGATGCTGCTGAGAACCAACAGGGACTAACAACAACAAAGAACACAGATGGACTACAGTCTGGAATTATAGAACTACAAAGTCCATCTATATGATAAGTGGAGGAAATAGACAATGTAGAAGATGGACTTTGTAGTTCTACAATTCCATTCTGTAGTCCATCTGTTTTATTGTGTACGTCCCCTTTACTCTGTTCTAATGGTCAGAACCCCAATAGTACCACAACAGAGCAGGGGTTATTTGGTTGGTAAATTATTCCTATCCCAGTAGTGATACTGAGGTATCACTAAAACCCCCTCACCACATCAGTGTCACTGCAGAACTGACAATTAACAATCCACCACCCAAATGATACCTGTTCTGTGATGCTGCTGAGAACCAACGGACTAACAACAACAAAGAACACAGATGGACTACAGTCTGGAATTATAGAACTACAAAGTCCATCTATATGATAAGTATAAGTATAAGAAATAGAGAATAGAGCAATATGTATTAAATTACTTACCATGAAGTGATCGGGTATTCAGTGTTTGTTATTAATAATATGCAATTCTATCTTAATCTGTGCCTTGTCCTTCATTTGCATGTCTGTGGTTAGATTTGGAGATTCAGGTCCTGAGGTTTTGCAGGGAAAGCGTTGGTGTTGCTGCTGGATCTTCTGCTCTCTTACCCCTTTGTCACTTTCTCGTCCCCCCCACCCCCTCTGCTGGGAACCTTAATTAAACCTGAAAGGTTACAAAAGGTAGCAGCAAATAACAAGGCCACATATTACATTTAAGTCGCCTGCTCTGCTTACACTCGCTTAATAATTCATGCTATCAGAGTCTACAAGGAAGTGGGGACTCTGTCCTCCTCTGCCACAGACAGGATCATCTGTCCCCCTGATTCAATTTACTTAAGGACGTGCACACCAATGCCTTCCTGCCCGGCCTGTGAAATAAATATGATTATTCTTAATGGGGTGTAAGGTTACTCATCCTCATATTCCCCCGCCGCCTTCTTATGTGACCGGCATGACATACAAGAGCACAGAAGCCCTAGTGTCTCCGCGAGGGTGAATCTAGCGCCAGTGATACCTGTAATCATTAGACCCTCTCAGAAAAGGAGAGGCCACCCTCTTCATGTCTATATATTTACCTCGGCTTTCACATTTCCCCCCGCTGTTCGATAGAATCGGCTCAGGATCCGGCCTCCGCGGATGGAGAGTCCTGGGTGGAGGGATGGATGGACGATGGAGGATTTGTTTTTGCCAAGCCTTGTTGTTTTTATCAGTGTTTGCATTTCCTTACACCCTCCTCTTATACAGTCTTCAGCGAGGATTGTATTTTGTCTGATTCGGGGGGGGGGGGGTAACCGGGGCGATCTCAGTGGGCGAGGAGTTTAACATCAATTTACGGCATAAGGAATTCAATCATATTTAATTCCCGAGTCTAGCAGGAAATATCCCAGCATGTAAACCAATTACGATATGCAGCTGGATGTTTAGAAAAGCACAAACCACATCTAGGCAGCAGATGTGAGATAATAAATAACAGCTGAGCTTTTTAGTAAAGTTAAATAAAGGCAAGTTTTCCTCTTTATTATTATTGCAGATTTTGCAGTGGGTCGCTCCCGCAGTGCAATTAGAGCTTATCGAAAGGAAGCCTCAGCATATTGCACTGGGACACTTTTAAGGACAAGGCATTATATATGAGGGCGTGGTTGCTCAGTGGTTAGGGTGTTGGGCTGTTGTGGGCAGTCATGGGCTTGTGGTTAAAGAACCAGCCTTGAAGGTCCCTGGTTCGATTGTCGAACCCACCAAGTACCATGGCTGAAGTGCCCTTGGGCAAGGTCCCTAACCCCAATTGCTCCCCGGGCGCCGTATTGAAGGCTGCCCACCGCTCGGATGGGTTGAATGTGGAGGACAAATTCCTCTGTGTGTAAGTCCATCCATCCATCCATCCATTATCTTCCGCTTTATCCTATATTAGGATCACGGGGGGGCGCTGGGCAGGGCCCCACCAATCTATCGCTGGGCACACACTCACTCACACACACACACACTCCATATGGGGCAATTTGGAGAACTCAATTGACTTGATCCATGCTTTTGGACTGTGGAAGGAAACCGGAGAACCCTGAGGAAATCCACGCAGACACAGGGAGAACATTGAAACTCCACCCAGATTGGGATTCGAACCCTAGCGCTGAGAGGAGAACATGCTAACTGAAGCACCATGCTGCCTGAAACATTCTCCCCTGGATGGGCATGGGGAACCCCACCGCGACCCCAATAGAGGATAAAGCGAAAGATAATGGATGAATATTTATCTAGTTATTTTGATTGTGCTTATTCGATCTATCTGTATTGTATTGTTTTGTACATGTATTTTTCTGCCGGACTGCCAAAGACAATTGTCCATTTAATGTAAATTTAATGGACAATAAAGTTTTATAGGCGACACGGTGGCTTAGTGGTTAGCATGTTCTCCTCTCAGCACTAGGGATTCCCGGTTCGAATCCCCATCTGGGTGGAGTTTCCATGTTCTCCCCGTGTCTGCGTGGGTTTCCTCCGGGTTCTCCGGTTTCCTCCCACAGTCTAAAAACATGGAACAAGTTATTTAATTCTCAAAATTGCCCCCTGTAGAGTGTGTCTGTGTGAGTGAGTGTGTGCCCAGTGATAGATTGGCGCCCTGTCCTGGGTCTATCTGCCCAGCGTCTGAGACGTTCTCCCCTGGATGGGCATGGGGAACCCCACCGCGACCCTAATAGAGGATAAGCGGGAGATAATGAATGAATGAATAAATGAATGAATAAAGTTTTATTCTATTCTATTCTATTCTATCAAGTACAGATCGTGATCAGGTGACCCGTATTTAACAATTGGCAAACTATATAAGTCCATGGAGGCGATCATGCAGGACTGCCAGTCCAATATTCAGGTTCCATCCAGTAAATTGTCAGAGCCACGGTGCTCTAGCAAAGCCATGGTCAGCCAGGGTGTTGGGCTATCAATCTGAAGGTTGTAGGTTCAAATCCCAAATCCTCTGAAGTTACCAATGTGGGTCCTTGATCAGCGCCACGGTGGTTTAGTGGTTAGCATGTTCTCCTCTCAGCACTAGGGATTCCCAGTTTGAATTCCCATCTGGGTGGAGTTTCCATGTTCTCCCCGTATCCACGTGGGTTTCCTCCGGGTTCTCCGGTTTCTTCCCACAGTCCAAAAACATGGATCAAGTCAATTGAATTTTCCAATTTGCCATATAGAGTGTGTCTGTGTGAGCGAGTGTGTAGTGGCGCCCTGTCCTGGGTGTATCTGCCCAGCACCCGAAACGTTCTTCCTGGATGGACATGGGGAACCCCCCCCCCCACCCGCGACCCTAATAGAGGATAAAGCAGAAGATAATGGATGGATGGATGGGTCCTTGAGCAAAACTCTCAACCTTCATTGGTCCAGGGATGCTCTATCAACCCTGTGTTCCGACCGACCTGTGAGTCGCCTCGGACATACAGTACATATCCGTATTGTGTACAGCAGAGGGTCTCTGTAGGCACCTCTGAGCTGGAATCGCATGCCTGTATCTCCCCCTCCAGGATGACTTGCATATGTTTTGCTGGATGAGCTGAGCTATTTGTGGAGTGGAGTGGAGGAGTGTGTGGAAGGGAGGAAGAAATGGAAAGCAGTGAGGGGGAGTGGGGGTCCCGGTGTGGGCTGATAACAAGTGAGCGCTCTGCTCTCGTCATGATGGATGGGAGCTCTCTATCAGACTGGCAGGAGAGGGTGGTGTCCCATATGGAACTGGCATATGGGCCTCATGTATACGATAGGACTAGTGAGGGGGGGGAGTGACAGAAATATACATTAAAAACAGTTCCTGCTCTTAAAAATGCAAGGTTCATCAGTTCGGCGCCGAGTATCACTCAACGATTCCTCCACGCCGCACCGGGCGCACAGACGGGAGCAGATGCACGGCTCGGGCCTTCTGCTGCCGCACTCCGAGCTGTTTTCCTGTCTCCTCTAACATCCCAACAGTTTCCTGCTCGCTCTAATTGGTTCGAACAAGCTGTAAAAGCAATCTACTCAAATGAGAGCAATTTTATTTCTGGCTGCTGCAATTTTCTGCTTAATCATCATTTGCACAGAATCACTGAGCACATTCATCACGAAACGGCAGCGGACTGGAGGGCTGAAGCTCGAGGAGTTCCGATTCCAGCCCGATTCTGTTCAGCGCGTTTGATTTTTGATTAATCAGAAGCTTGATAATATTAAATATCACGCGGTTGTTTAAAAACTGGACAGAGTTGAACAGACAGTTACATCTTTATAGCGTCTCACTGGTTGTTTCAGCCAAACGGGGCAACATTAGTTATTAGAGGGTAGGGTGTCTTAACTTTTTCCTCCATTATTATATGTATTTTTGTTCATATCTTTTGTTTCATGAGTAAAACAGTGTTGATTTAATGGGGGTGTCCTCATTTTTTCACATGACTGTATATATCCATCCGTCCTTTATCTTCCGCTTTATCCTCCCCATGCCCATCCAGGGGAGAGATTTTCGGGCGCTGGGCAGATACACCCAGGACAGGACGGCAATCTATCACTGGGCACACACACACTTACACAGACAAACACAGAAACACACTCTATATTGGGCAATTTTGGGAATTCAATTGACCTTAATCCATGTTTTTTGGACTGTGGGAGGCAACCAGAGAACCCGGAGGAAACACACATGGACACGGGGAGAACATGGAAACTCCACCCAGATTGGGATTCTAACCGGGAATCCCTAGTGCTGAGAGGAGAACATGCTAACCACCAAGCCACCGTGCTGCCCCCTGTATATATATATGTATATATATATATATATATATATATATATATATATATATATATATATATATATGTGTGTGTGTGTGTGTGTATGTATATATATATATATATATATATATATATATATGGTCATTGATTGGACGCTTTTATCCAAAGCAACTTACAACAACAACACAGGGTTCATCACAACATCCCTGGAGCAATGTGGGTTAAGGGTCTTGCTGAAGGACCCATATTGGTAACTTCAGTGGACCTGGGATTTGAACCCCCAACCTTTAAATTGATAGCCCAACACCCTGACCATCCATTATCTTCCGCTTTATCCTATATTAGGGTCGCGGGGGGGTTCCCCATGCCCATCCAGGGAAGAACGTTTCGGGCGCCGGGCAGAGACACCCAGGACAGGACACCAATCTATTACTGGGCTTTCTCTCTCTCTCTCTCTCTCTCTCTCTCTCTCTCTCTCTCTCTCTCTCTATATATATATATATATATATATATATTTATACAGTAGCTGTATAAATTTGCATATTAGCTGTATAAATCCCTGCCCCATCTTCTGGCCTGCATGCTGTCTGCTCAGCCCCAGGGGGCTGACTTCGATTGTTTAAAGCCCCCTTTTTTAATTGGCGCTTTGTCTGTGTGCTCCTAAATGAGTCGGGACACCCACGGAGGGGGACCCGCAGAGAGCCGCGGCCACATGACAGCGCCCACCGTGGGGCCTGTCCCACAAAGCCTCAAACCGCCAGGCGTGTGACAGCGGCCCGCTACACCCGTCTGCCCAATTAAAACCGGGCTGTCAGAGTGGGACATTACAGCCCAGCAAACCGTCTGCGTGGAGGCTGTGGGTGTGTATGTGAGAGCTGCGAATACACCGAGCCCATTATTTGACATTACCAATGTCGGCTTTCTATTGTGTGAATTCTATTTCCAGTGTGTGTGTGTGTGTGGGGGGGGGGGGGGGTGGAAACATGCCCCTGTTAATATGTATGTGCTGTTAGTAGCTTGTCGTGTGTGAGTATGTTTATATCATTGGTCTGAGCGTGGTGGGGGTGAG
>JAFMOD010000210.1:1184420-1204348 GCA_019802435.1 Corydoras maculifer
TCTCCAGTTTCCTCCCACAGTCCAAAAACATAAATCAAAGTCAATTGAGTTCTCCAAATTGCCCCATATAGAGTGTGTCTGTGTGAGTGAGTGAGTGTGTGTCCAGTGATAGATTGGTGTCCTGTCCTGGGTGTACCTGCCCGTCGCCTGAATTCCCCCCCCCCCCTCCCACGACCCTACAAGAGGATTGAGCGGAAGATAATGGATGGATAGATGGATGGATATATACATGGCCAACATGGTGGCACATCCACCTCTCAGCACTCCAGGTTCGAATACATGTTTGGGTGGAGTTTTCATGTTCTCCTCGTGTCTGATCCAAAAACCTGGGTTTAAGGTGAATTGGCTGGTCCAAATTGCCCCTATCTAAATTTAAATTGCTCCATGCAATTTGTGTATCTGTGTGAAGTATAGGATTAAGCAGAAGATAATGAGATGATATATACATGGATAGAGATAGAGAGACTCGATCATGTGATTGGCCTGTGGACTGTGATTGGAGGGCAGGGACAAGAGGGCAGATGAGATCAAGGTCAGCCATGATACAGAATCCCTGAAGAACGAGCCCAACATCACAACCACTGTGACAATGCCCTCGTTTGTTTTTAGTCAGTGATGCTCTTGTGCCTGAATGTACCTGAACACTCTCATTTTGAGATGGCCAGCGGGACCAGACGATGGAGTCACCGTCAGCTGTTTGTGCTTTCAAGCTCTGTGTGTGTGTGTGTGTGTGTGTGTGTGTGTGTGTGTGAGGGAGTAAAGTATCCGGAGTAAAGTTACCGTAATAACTGTATGTTGGCTGTAAAGGGCAACTTCTCAGTTTTCAGAAACCTTCAGAAGGAGCAAACTGTCGCAATGTTACGGTATTTCAAAGCAAAGCCTTATAAAAACTCTCATCTGCGATGGCCCTGATGTTTCTAAACAATAAAAACGCCCCTGGCCACGCCCATCAGGTTAGCTATATTCACAAGCGGGGTTGCCATTTCAACGACATAAGAGTAAACTAGAAAACTAGACTGCTGGCGGGGTGTAAGGCTGCGATGAGCATTGCATGGCGCCCTGTGCAGGGTGTAAATGCGATGGGCATATCGGGCCCTTGGTCTCGGTCAAGACTGTGCACACTGAACGCAACCCAATCGAATGTCGGAGATCTAAAAAGCAAACTTTTCAGAATAATCCTTTTAAACGAGCGAGCCTCTAATCCTGCCCATAATTTGCAATCATTTCAAATGGATGTTTGCAGAGAAAGAAGAAAGAAGCCATGTCTCTTTTTAACTGGCAGCATTTGCTGTGATGACGACAGACACAGAAACATCTTTGTTTCATCTCCACTTGAAAGCAGACACGAAGGTCAGTAATGCTTTTCCTAATAGCCCGCTGAATGGTGCAGTAATGGAGCAGGGGCTTCCAGCTGAAGGAAATAAAATGGATGGAGGACGGAAAGCACAGAGGGGAAACTCTAATCAGCGCAGATTAGACCTGACCTTCTGACTGAGCAGCCCTTACACAGATCTCAGATCCCAGGTCTCATGGATACATCATTTACCCCTTTATTTCCTTTTTTTTTTGTTGCTATGAACAATAATGCCATGTGTTCATCACATGATCATGATCTCAGTGTCAGTCTATGTAAGTTCAAGTTCAAGAAATTTATTTATATACATAAATATATAAGTATGTCACAAAGCAGCTTTACAGTGTTATAAGCCTTTGAACCCGCAAAGAGCAAGGCGAAGCAACAGCGGCAAGAAAAAACTCCCTGTTATTTTGTTATCTTTTGGACGAAATTCACTTTAATTGTCTTTTATGTTAAAAAAAAACATTCTTTAATGAAGTGTTGATGAGTAAATATATATTATTTGATATTTATAATTATATATATATATATATATATGTAGTGATGGGTGGCACGGTGGCTTAGTGGTTAGCATGTTCTCCTCTCAGTGCTAGGGATTCCCGGTTCGAATCCCAATCTGGGTGGAGTTTCCATATTCTCCCCGTGTCCGCATGGGTTTCCTCTGGGTTCTCCGCTTTTCTCGCACAGTCCAAAAACATGGATCAAGTCAATTAAATTCTCCAAATTGCCCCATATAGAGTGTGTCTGTGCGCGTGTCTGTGTGTGTGCGTGTCTGGCCCGCGATAGATTGGCGTCCTGTCCTGGGTGTATCTGCCCAGCGCCCGAAACATTCTTCTCTGGATGGCCATGGGGAACCCCCCGCAACCTTAATATAGGATAAAGCGGAAGATAATGCTATTTATTTTTATATTAGTACATTTTCACAAAGCAGCTTTACAGAGTTAAAAGCTTTTAAACCCCCAAAGAGCAAGCTGAAGTGACAGTGGCAAGAAAAAACTTATGTTGTTATCTTAAGGAAGAAACCTTGTGAGGACCAAGCCTAGGTGGAGGACCCATCCTTCTTGAGCGGCGGGCAGCATCAACAGTGTAGGACACTAATGTACAGATTGTGTGATGATCATGTGACCCGTATTTAACAATTGAAAAGTCGATTGAGGTCTCCACTGAGTCTCTCAGTTTCTCTCCTACACAGAACGTCCTCTTTAGATGGAACACTATCCTGCATCTGGAAGCAAGTCTGTGAAAAGTGGCTTCTTCCTGATAGCTGGAAACATTTTCTAATGAGTAGAAATCTTCTTCTGGGAGTGGGCCAATCTTCAGGACCACTTGGCATTTGCAGCTGTCCTGCAGCATTTGAACGGCAGCATATGGTATCCAAGTACCAGTGTCTCACTGCTAAATACCCCTCATTTTCATCAGCGGCGTGCTACCTTTTTTTTTTTTCTTACATCACTCTGCCTTCTTAGAAAAAACACCCCTCTCTGACTGATCGGACGGGTGCGAGGAATGATTTGTCAGGTTTTTTTTGTTTTTTTTTCGTGTCTAATGTTGGCAGTGATGACATTTTGATTCTCGGTTTGAGGATTTGTGAAACAGCACCATCTGTGTGCTTTTGCCTAATTAGTGTAATGGCCGCAAATATTAAAGAAACAGTTTCACATGACAAGCTGCTTTGCACATGTGTGTCAGGACTCCTCACGGTCGCTGAATGGGGCATCTCACACTCCAACGTACCCTCCACTCGACTCCATGAGATTTAGTTGTGCTGGTGATTTAATAGTTCATTAATTAGCTACTGCCACATGGCTTTACGGATTATTGCTGAAGTTCATTCATTCATCCATTATCTCCCGCTTTATCCTCTATTAGGGTCGTGGGAGTGGGGTTCCCCATGCCCATCCAGGGGAGAACGTCTCGGGCGCTGGGCAGATACACCCAGGACAGGACACTAATCTATCGCTAGGCACAAAGACACATTTTATATGGGGAAATTTTGAGAATTCAATTGACCTTGAGCCATGTGGACTGTGGGAGGAAACCGGAGAACCCAGAGGAAACCCACGCGGACACGGGGAGAACATGGAAACTCCACCCAGATGGGGATTCGAACCGGGAATCCCTAGCGCTGAGAGGAGAACATGCCAACCACTAAGCCACCGTGCCGCCTATTGCTGAAGTTGAAGTTTTAAAATATTGTGTGTGTGTGTGTGTGTGGGGGGGGGGGGGTTCCAAGTTCTTTTAAATACAAATACACGTATTCCCGGTTCGAATCCCAATCTGGATGGAGTTTCTATGTTCTCCCCGTGTCCGCATGAATTTCTGGGTTTTCCACCTTCCCTCCACAGTCCAAAAACATTGATCAAGGTTAATTGAATTCTCCAAATTGCCCCATATAGAGTGTGTCTGTGTGAGTGAGTGTGTACCCAGCAATAGATTGTTGCCCTAGTAGAGGATAAAGTGGAAGAAAATGGATGGAGTGATGTTAGTATTGTCGAATCAACATAGAAATTCTTGTGTTTTGGGAACTGCAAGAGAGACAGAGGGGGGGGGGGGCAGACTGTTCGCTTGCATGGCGATAGTGATTCAGAATGACGCACATTGTGTGTGTGAATGTGTGTGTGAATGTGTGCGCGTGTGTATAAGTGCTTCCGATACTGTGCTGTAACAAACCTCCATCGCGATCTTCCTGCTACTGTATGTTCCCCTGAGGAAGGAGTTCAGATCCTGAGCAGGGTTCAGTCGTTTTGTACTACATAGTGAGACCATGGCACTTTTTTAAGTCCACCAGTTAATCGCCGGGCTCTACCTCCATCCCCGGCAACGAGACGCTAAAGAAGACACATGAATTCAAACCTGGGATTTGAAATCTATGAAACAGATTAGAATAAACGAGAGACGCCCGTCTCCAAAACAGCAGCGACAACAACAGAAATGTCATCATCAAATGAAAGTTAATACCGTCCATTCGAAACACATTAGGCTCAGTCTAAAGGTTAATGTTTCAGCTAATTTGAAAATGTTAGATTGCTGTCATTGTGAGGGGGAAATGCTTTTCAGAGGCCTGACAGGCTCAAATGAAGCTGTCATATCCTTTCACTGCGTATCGAGATCAGAGCAGGCGTGATGACAGACAGGCAGACAGACAGAACTACAGGGATTCAGAGATGCTGGTGGTCGGGATGCTCTGATGTCACACATGTGAGTGTGCATGTGAACTCATCTCCTGTTCCGACGATAAGCAGATACGCAGCCGTCACATCGTGGAGGTGCTGCCTCAGTCTCGGATGCTGATTACGGGTCTGTGATTAAATGCGGTTCCCCGGCTTAATCGCAGAGGCCAAGACTTTTATCCATCCATCCATTATCTCCCGCTTTATCCTCTACTAGGGTCGCGGTGGGGTTCCCCATGCCCATCCAGGGGAGAACGTTTCGGGCGCTGGGCAGATACACCCAGGACAGGGCGCCGATCTATCGCAGGGCACACACTCACTCACACAGACACACTCTATATGGGGCAATTTGGAGAACTCAATTGACTTGAACCATGTTTTTGGACTGTGGGAGAACCCGGAGGAAACTACACGGACATGGGAAGAACATGGAAACTCCACCCAGATTGAGATTCGAAACGGGAACCCCTAGTGCTAAGAGGAGAACATGCCAGCCACAGTGTCGCCTATCCATCCATCCATCTAGGTGGGGTTCCCCATGCCCATCCAGGGGAGAACGTTTCGGGCGCTGGGCAGATACCCCCAGGACAAGGCGCCAATCTATCACTGCGTACACATTCTCTTACACAAACACACTCTATATGGGGCAATTGGGGGAACATGGAAACTCCACCCAGATTGGGATTCGAACCGGGAACCCCTAGAGCTGAGAGGAGAACATGCTAAACACTAAGCCACTGTGCCGCCCCAAGATTTTTATCGAAGAGGAAAAAGTTTGTCAGTAATGTCATTAAGCGCCTCGCACCAGAGCGAGAGAAAGAACGTTACGGGAGAACAAAAGAGGCAAAGTGAAAGCCAGCAAGATGCTAACAGTGAGGATTGAGAGCAGGCTGCTCTGACAGCTGCTGCTCGGCTCACGCTGGGGAGATGACGGGGCGTTTGCAGATGAGAAAAATGAGTCGCATGCTTCTGCTAGATTTGGACATGTTCTCCCATAGAATCCGCTCATGGAAACATGCGGGAAATCGCTCCTGACAGTTGAGCCACGATTCCACTGTAATATTTCAAGACCTCGGAGATGGATGCAGGCTCCCAGCCAAACGCACTACGACACGGAGCAGAGCAGTCAGCCCGAGGACAGCTCTGAAACAAATTCAACTAATGTGACGATCACGTTAGGGTTTGAGGAGTTCTCCTGGGGCGTGGGGAGTGGCGATACAGGACCATACGGGGCTTATTCGGTACACAGAAGCCAAAACAATGGCAGGGTGCCGGAACTTATCCAGGTCAGTTTGGAATATCTGGCCTCTTCTCCGTTTCGGGCTTTACTGCTGATCTGTCAGTTTGCTCCTCTGATGTTGGTTTTTTTTTCTTGATGGGAGAACACGGGCACCCGAAAAATCACTAAATCATGAAATCGATGTTGAAATCCTTTTATTCATTCATTATCATTCATTATCTCCCGCTTATCCTCTATTAGGGTCGCGGGGGGGTTCCCCATGCCCATCCAGGGGAGAACATCTCGGGCGCTGGGCAGATAGACCCAGGACAGGGCGCCAATCCATCACTGGGCACACACTCACTCACACAGACACACTCTAAACGGGGCAATTTGGAGAATTCAATTAACTTGATCCATGTTTTTGGACTGTGGGAGGAAACCTGAGAACCCGGAGGAAACCCACGCAGACACGGGGAGAACATGGAAACTCCACCCAGATGGGGATTCAAACCGGGAATCCCTAGCGCTGAGAGGCGAACGTGCTAACCACTAAGCCACCGTGCCGCCGATGTTGAAATCATCCCCTTTTTTTATAAAATGTTCCATGTGTGGGTTTCCTCCGGGTTCTCCAGTTTCCTTACACAGTCTCAAAAGATGAATCCAAGGTCAATTCCATCCATCCCTTGTCTTACCATCTACCTGGGTCGCGGTAGATAGACACACTCTATATGGGGCAATTTGGAGAATTCAATTGACCTTGAGCCATGTTTTTGGACTGTGGGAGGAAACCGGAGAACCTGGAGGAAACCCACGCGGACACGGTGAGAACATGGAAACTCCACCCAGACTAGAATTTGCGCTGAGAGGTAGATGTGCTAACCACCATGCCATTGTGCCGCCCTGCTGGCATACTATTTTCACATACTATGTTCTATGACGAGGAGGCGCGGTGGCTTAGCGGTTAGCACGTTCGCCTCTCAGCACTAGGGATTCCCGGTTCGAATGCCAATCTGTGTGGAGTTTCCATGTTTTCCACGTGTCAGTGTGGGTTTCCTCCGGGTTCTCCGGTTTTCTCCCGCAGTCCAAAAACATGGATCAAGTCAATTGAATTCTCCAGATTGCCCCATATGAGTGTTTGTGTTTGTGAGTGTGGTCCCAGCGATGGATTGGCGCCCTGTCCTGGGTGTATCTGCCCAGCGCCTGAAACATTCTCCCCTGGATGGGCATGGGGAACCCCCCCACGACCCTAATTGAGGATAAAGCGGAAGATAATGGATGGATGGATGGACCTTTTATAGAGGAACATGACAGGAATGCCCTTCCACCTCTAAACGCTTGGGATCCAGGTTTGAACCCTGTTCTGGGAGAATTAAGCGGAAGTAAATGAGATGTGATTAAACAGTAATAATAATAATAATCATCATAATAATCTGAATAATTTTAGGGATGCCCCCTGCATTGCAGTGCTCTGATATTCAAACCTGCTGCATTCAAAAGTTAATATTAATTCCAATGCTGCTGTATTAGCACTCGTCTGCTGCTTTGCCTGACTTTTTATTTGACATTTCTTTCTGGTGTCCAGGGCTTCGGTTAATTCTCATTGGCTGAGCAGCCTGTGGTAAGGTCTGGGGGACATTGCCAGGGTGACTTATGACTGTGATGAAGAAACCCACAGAGGACATCCGAGCTTTTAAGGGAATAATGTTCAGGTACATGTGTTGTGGATCTGTTGCACATGAAGGACACTTCGGCTTGGCCTTTGGGTGAAAGGGTGGATGAGAAGCTGTAGGTTAGCCCCCTTCAAATAGTAACCACCACGAATACAGTGGCTCATCAGTCAGAGGAAGCAATAACCCGGAGTTTTAAACCTCCAGAGCTCTGACATATACATGCCGTGTCCAAAAGTGGCCTGCAAGATTTTGTGGCTGACCCCGGCTCAGCTGCTCCGGCTCCTCCTGCCTGAGCTCAGCCAGCTGTAAAATGAGGTGCAGGCTGGAACCTGCTGGTAATGAGAAGTGGCATCTCGTTCAGCCTAACCTCGGGAAAATCGCTTCTATAAATACCTTCTATAAATAAAGTCTACCTTGGCCCTCCGCAGAGCGTTCTGAAAAGGTCATTGCCGGCCCTTGTCATGTTCCTCCCCGTACTCTTCCTGTTCTCTCCTTTAATCTTTATTCATCATCTCGCTTCCACTTTTATTCATCACCCAGAATACATCCAAACCCATCATGTGGTGGGACCCCATTCTTTTATTTGCATAACAGAGTCCCACACTTCATACTCGCCCCCGATGTAAGATGTGTTGGGTGCAGGTTCACCCCTGTGTGTGAGTGTGTGTGTGTGTGGGAGGGGGTGGGGGTGTTGAGAGTGTGTTCCTGCTGATCTTAATTAGATGTTAGGCCCAGTTAAGGGTGAGAGGTCAATGCTACAGTCATGCTTCTATAAATTGCTTGAATGTTTTCTTAGCTTGTTAACATTAATGGTTCTGGCCGGTAATGATATCATTATTTATGTTTGATGAAAACGAAGAGTTCAGATTCATTTATTTATAGAGATCATTTTACAATAGTACATTGTCTCGAATCAGCTTTACACTGTTCTGAGGCTGAATCCACAATGAGCAAGACAAAGAGACAGTGGCAAGAAAAAAACGCCCTGTTATGTTATCCTCTAAAGGACATTGGAACAGTTACAGGTACACCGTGTTCAGTGTTACAGTAAACGAAGAATAATGGATAGAAATACTACAAATAATAATAATAATAATAATAATAATAATAATAATAATAATTGCGGGCGGCACGGTTGCTTAGTAGTTAGCATGTTCGCCTCTCAGCTCCCCGTGTCCGCGTGGGTTTCCTCCGGGTTCTTCGGTTTCCTCTCACAGTCCAAAAACATGGATCAAGTCAATTGAGTTCTCCAAATTGCCCCATATAGAGTGTGTCTGTGTGATTAAGTGTGTGCCCAGCGATGGATTGGTGTCCTGTCCTGGGTGTATCTGCCCAGCGCCCAAAACGTTCTCCCCTGGATGGGCATGGGGAACCCCCCACGACCCTAATATAGGATAAAGCAGAATGAATGAATAATAATAATAATAATAATAATAATAATAATAATAATAATAATACACACATCAATAAACTGCAATATAGTCAAATTAAGAAAAGTTTGTGAGGAACCTTGAGGCTCAGTTGGGTCTCATCCTCCTTGAGTGGCCGGGCAGCATCAACAGTGTAGTAGTGTAGTAACACTAATGTACAGATTGTATGATGATCAGGTGACCATTTTCAAAAATTGGTAAAACTAGATCAGTTCAGGGGTGGCTCGGTGGCTTAGTGGTTAGCATGTTCTCCTCTCAGCGTTAGGGATTCCTGGTTCGAATCCCAATCTGGGTGGAGTTTCCATGTTCTCCCTGTGGGGGGGGGGGGGGGGGGGGGGGGGGGGGGGGGGGGGGGGGGGGGGGGGGGGGGGGGGGGGGGGGGGGGGGGGGGGGGGGGGGGGGGGGGGGGGGGGGGGCAGTTCTGTGTGTCCAGTGATAGATTGGCGCCCTGTCCTGGGTGTATCTGCCCAGCCCAAAGCATTCTCCCCTGGATGGTAAGACCCCACAATACAAGCTATGGACAGAAATCAAAGAGTTAAATTAAAAGTTGGTAACTAGATGAAGTCAGCAGATGTAAATCCTAATTAGCAGCGATGTCTTTAACAGACAGCTGTGTGTCTCTTCATGTTAGAACTCTGAGGTTCCTCTGGGATCTGGGTCTCTAACAGATCCTCCAATAACCACGGCAGGTTGCCCTCTGTACCATCCCATCTTACCCCTGAAATCTAAACCGATTAGCCTCATTCAGCACGGAGCTTCAGGCCAGAATTGACACATTAGCGAACACTTATCGATCATTATTCCTATTGATTAGGCAACCCATGTCAAGCCAATTGGGAGAGCTGCCATTGATTGAACTAAATGAGTGCTGACAGAAGGAGGTGGGATTAGTTTGGTGCGTCGTGTCAGAAGACATGTGACTGCACATTTCAATCAGTCCTTCCCTCTTTAATATTCAGCGTTCATCTGCTGATGGTTCGGCTCATAACGTCGTGATATATTAACGATTAACGAGTGAGAACCTTAACGCAGATTAGATGACTTTGAATGAGGGTTCGAAAGGCAGCGAGGTTCTCTGGTGGATCTGGGTGGAGTTTCCATGTTCTCACCGTGTCTGCATGGGTTTCCTTCCGGGTTCTGCGGTTTCCTCCCACAGTCCAAAAACATGGATCAAGGTCAATTGAGTTATCCAAATTGCCCCATATAGAGTGTGTCTGTATGAGTAAGTGTGTGCCCAGTGATAGATTGGCGTCCTGTCCTGGGTGTATCTGCCCAGCGCCCGAGATGTTCTCCCTTGAATGGGCATTGGGAACCCCCCCGCGACCCTAGTAGAGGATAAAGCGGAAGATAACGAATGGTTTCATTTAATTCTATTGTGGGAGGAAACCGGAGAACCCGGAGGAAACCCACACGGACACAGGGGGAAAATGGAAACTCCACCCAGATGGAAATTCGAACCGGGAATCCCTAGCGCTGAGAGGAGAACATGCCAACCACTAAGCCACCGTGCCACCCCTAATACTTTTGTCACTAATGTAAGAGTTAAAAAAAAAACTCCGATACGCAGCAGTTTCCATCCAGCCGACTCAGGTTTTTTTTTTCTTTTTTCTCTGAGACCCTGAAATAAATGTACGGCTAAAGAAAAAGTGACTTTTCCTTAAATATCCTGCGGGATCTCATTTTGTCGACATCATTTTTTGGGTCAGCGAGTTAATGCCAAAAATACGTCCTGCCAGAACCCCTCCATTTATCTGGGTGGGTATTCTGTGTCATGCGCAGCGTGGGTAATTCTCAGTGGGACCCCCCTCCGCAATGGAAGACAAGACTGAGTGGCAAAGTCAGGCATTATCTCTGCTGTGATAGTCCTCTGCCTCTCCGTCTCACTGCACACTTTAACGACACCAGCAGTAATTAGAAGGCCAATGTGACACACCCCACACTTACAGCCAGCCGGGATCTGCTTTGCCCTCTCTTTAGACTTTTCCCTCCTGTTTGTTGCCGAACTTAATGACACTTCATCTGAGCAACTTTGTGCAACCAATCAGCCTCGCCGACTGCAGCGCCTGCACCAGCTCATCTGCTTTAAGGAGGCGCTCGAGCAGATCTAAATGATGAGGAGGGCAACAGAGCCGACGCCGAGTGAGTCTGCCTTCTAACTGTTGTTTTGGCTCTTGGGTGGGTTGGGAATTTTTACCCATCTGCTGTAAAATTAAAATCAGAATTGTGGAGATTTGGATGGAAGAGGGGCGGCACGGTGGCTTAGTGGTTAGCATGTTCTCCTCTCAGCACCAGGGATTCCCGGTTTAAATCCCAATCAGGAGTTTCCATGTTCTCCCCGTGTCCGCGTGGGTTTCCTCTGGGTTCTGTGGTTTCCTCCCACAGTCCAAAAACATGGTTCAATTGGATTCTCCAAAAATTGCCCCATATAGAGTGTGTCTGTGTGAGTGAGTGTGTGTCCAGTTATAGATTAGCGCCCTGTCCTGGGTGTATCTGCCCAGCGCCTGAGACGTTCTCCCCTGGATGGGCATGGGGAACATGGATCAAGGTCAATTGAACTCTTCAAATTGCCCCATATAGAGTGTGTTTGTGTGTGTCTGTGTGAGTGAGTGTGTGCCCAGCGATGGGTTGGCATCCTGTCCTGGGTGTATCTGCCCAGCGCCTGAGACGTTCCCCCCGCGACCCTAGTAACATGGTTAGCATGTTCTCCTCTCAGCTCTATGGATTCCCGGTTCGAATCCCAATCTGGGTGGAGTTTCCATGTTCTCCCCGTGTCCATGTGGGTTTCCTCTGGGTTCTCCAGTTTCCTTCCACAATCCAAAAACATGGATCAAGGTCATTTGATTTCTCCAAATTGCCCCATATAGAGTGTGTTTGTGTGTTTGCGCACCCCCCGCAACCCTAGTAGAGGATAAAGTAGAAGATAATGGATGGATGAAAGAGAACATGGAGGCAGGCGTCTTGGAAAGTTGCTAAAAGGCAACTAGGTTGTGTGGGGAGGAGGAGGGGGCTTTTAAATGTTGCCCATGGGCACTCTCCATCATTTACTGATGAAAGGGACTAGAAAGTATCTGTCACCTGGTTAGAATGGTGCACTTAGGGCGTCAAGGGGTGAATTACATGTTGGGGTTGTTGTGGGGTCTGGGCAAAATTGCTCTTATGATATATTTGTTTC
Source organism: Corydoras maculifer (assembly GCA_019802435.1). Taxonomy (NCBI): domain Eukaryota; kingdom Metazoa; phylum Chordata; class Actinopteri; order Siluriformes; family Callichthyidae; genus Corydoras; species Corydoras maculifer. Next base: position 1,196,442 of record JAFMOD010000210.1, read on the forward strand.
TCAAAAGTGGGGCCTTGAAAGAAATTTCCAAACAGACTTAACAGACTTAACAGACAAATCCCAAAAGTTGGGAAACGCAAAGTCAGCTGGTTGAAACCTGTCCGCCGGTGGACATCCCATCAAGGTCACTGTGATGGTGGGACCTCCCCCTGTTTCCCTCCCAAAGTAACCAACCACTCAACACATTGTCCTTCCCTCGGTCCAGCCCATTAAAATCTTCTCTGAATGCCTTTCGGGAAGGTCCTGGCACAGAAGGCAGTGAGAAAAGCACACAGTACAGAGGGACGGCTACCCCCCCCCCCAACCCCATCCCACCCCACCCTACCCCACCCCTTGCTGGTACCTTTATCTTCCGGCCTATTAACAACTGTTACTGGGGCTTTAATTATACCCCTGTGATAGTGCAGAGTGGCGGGCTCATGTCATCGTCCTCCCAGGGGAAGGCGTGTAATTAACAGCATCCCTCCACGGAGCCCGGGCGCCGTATCTCCGCGGTTCTGTTCCGCCGCGCTCGGTGCCGTAATCACGGCGTCTTCGCCAACATCTGTTCCCTGAGCGACGAGTCCAAAAGGCCCGGGCCTGTCACCCGCAGCCTGTCCCCACCTCATGTCCACCTCTCACCTCCACACACACTCCTACTGCTAATGGCTGTGCGCCGCGAGTCGAGGGAGACCGTAAACACCAAGCCTGCCAGAATCTAATTAAGATGGGAAAAGAAATGAAGGGCGTCAGCTTGGGCCTCTCCTTACTTTTAACTTCAGAGGGCAGTTCTGCATATTTACATGATCTGGCTTCCATAGCGATCTATACTACTTTCCATCCATCCATTATCTTCCGCTTTATCCTCTATTAGGGTCTCGGGGGGTTCCTCATGCCCATCCAGGGGAGAACGTTTCGGGCACTGGGCAGATACACACAGGACAGGGCGCCAATCTATCCCTGGTCACACAGACACACACACACACACACAAACACACTCTATATGGGGCAATTTGGAGAACTCAATTGACCTTGATCCATGTTTTTGGATTGTGGGAGGAAACCGGAGAACCCGGAGGAAACCCACATGGACACGGAGAGAACATTATGAAACAATATAAAATAATAAAACAGTGAGCCAATTCCCTATGAGAACTAAACCTGTTACGGCTGTTGTTTATAAATTGTGTTCTGGAATTTGGCCACTAGATGGCTTTTCTTATTGTTAGAGGATTCTTATTGGAATCCTGTTACTCAGCAATCAATGTTTACTTCAAAAACAGGACTAGATGAAGTTATGGAAGATCTGTTGAGCAGATAGACCCAGGACAAGGTGACAATCTATCACTGGACACACACTCACACACACACACACTCTATTTGGAGAATTCAATTGACCTTGATCCGTGTTTTTGGACTGTGGGAGGAAACCGGAGAACCCGGAGGAAACCCACGCAGACATGGGGAGAACATGGAAACTCCACTCAGATTGGGATTCGAACCAGGAAATTCCTAGTGCTGAGAGGAGAACATGCTAACCACTAAGCCTCCGTGCCGCCCTTAATACTGAGTTACTATACTATTATTATTTAAGGTGATCTATTACTATACTATTATTCAAACCAACGTTAAAGTAAAGCCGTTGTGGGATTTATTGGGTGTGCAGTGTGAGGACTGTATTTCACTTGAAGCTTATAGTTTGCGAGCGCTCTGATTTCTGATTTATTCATGCCAATCACTTCCATAACTCAGCAACCAGATGATGCCGTCACTACTGGAAGCTCTATGTATGAGAAACTATGGATTTTTCTAGAATACACAGGGATCAAAAGTTTTTTCAGCAAACTACGAAAAGCCTAAAAATCTTAAGAAAATACAAAAAAAAAAAACTAGATTGCAACAGTGAAGAATACATAATAATAATAATAATAATAATAATAACTATCATTATCTTCCGCTTATCCTCTATTAGGGTCGCGGGGGGGGTTCCCCATGCCCATCCAGGGGAGAACATCTCGGGCGCTGGGCAGATAAACCCAGGACAGGGCGCCAATCCATCGCTGGGCACACACTCACTCACACAGACACACACTATAGGGGCAATTTTGAGAATTCAATTAACTTGTTCCATGTTTTTGGACTTCGGGAGGAAACTGGAGAACCCGGAGGAAACCCACGCAGACACGGGGAGAACATGGAAACTCCACCCAGATGGGGATTCGAACCGGGAATCCCTAGCGCTGAGAGGCGAACGTGCTAACCACTAAGCCACCATGCCGCCATAATAATAATAATAATAATAATAATAATAATAGAATTTTATTTATATACGCCTTTCAAGAAACACAAGGCACTTACAATATAAGAAGAAAAACAGTGATGAAAATTAAAAATCAGGATTTCAGAAACAACATCTTCATCCATCCATCCATTATCTTCCACATTATCTTCTATTAGGGTCGTGGGAGGGGGGTTCCCTATGCCCATCCAGGGGAGAATGTTTCAGGCACGGGGCAGATAGACCCAGGACAGGACACCAATCCATCGCTGGGCACACAGTCACTTACACAGACACACTCTATTTGGGGCAATTTGGAGAATTCAATTAACTTGATCCATGTTTTTGGACTGTGGGAGGAAACTGGAAAACCCGGAGGAAACCCACGCGGACACAGGGAGAACATGCTAACCACTAAGCCACCGTGTCGCCCGGAAACAAATAATTACAAATTAAAATAAAGAAAATGCAGGGCGGCACGGTGGCTTAGTGGTTAGCATGTTCTCCTCTCAGCACTAGGGATTCCCGGTTCGAAACCCCATCTTGATGGAGTTTCCATGTTCTCCTCGTGTCCGCGTGGGTTTCCTCCGGGTTCTCCGGTTTCCTCCCACAGTCCAAAAACATAGATGAAGTCAATTGAATTCTCCAAATTGCCCCCTATAGAGTGTGTCTGTGTGAGTGAGTGTGTCCAGTGATAGATTGGTGTCCTGTCCTGTGTGTATCTGCCCAGCGCCCGAAACGTTCTCCCCTGGATGGGCATGGGGAACCCCCCCCCCCCCGCGACCCTAATAGAGGATAAAGCGGAAGATAATGGATGAATGAAGAAAAATGCAGGAAATCAAGCATTTCGCGTCTCAACCTGCCTTTACTCCCTGTCTTTCTGTCTTCTCGCCTCTCTTCTCCACTTTATGCAGATTCTCAACCCTGAGCCAAGACTTGATAGGAAGTGGGGAGTTCTTTGGCTGGCGGGAGGTGGACTTAGGGAGTAATCAGCGTTGGAGTCTGTAGAGACTATAAAGTCATTTCCCTTCTCTCTGGTGATGAGATGCAGCAGCTCTCCCTCGTATAGCCTCATCCCACAAACCTCTTCATTAGGAAAGCTTGAAACCATTCACAAACACACGCACTGAAAACCAACAACAAACATGGAGGGGAAGTAATCTGCAACATTTCAGCTAAGTGAGCCAATAGGAAATGGATTGGGGTTTAATTAGTTGAACGTGCACTTGATCAAATGCAAACGGGACGTCCCTTAAAGCGCTTTCACTTTACAGTTAGATTAAAAAAAGGAGCCGTGCCGCCAATATGACATAGTTTTATCATTAGCGAGCGATGTATTAGTAAAACGGAAGTCATCCATATGTATGAAGCTATTGGCTGAGTGTTAAGCACCTGTCGACTCGCGGCTGACATCACGGCGTTGAGCAACTGCACACGGCTCTTTATTATTCCGCTGCCTTCGTTTGAACTCTCTGTATCTCAGACAAAGGCTTTCATAATTTTCCAGATTTATTTCTCAGCTCAGCAGCAGGCGATCCTCGAGGTTATGATGGTACGTCACTCGTGAGGAATGCTACTTATTGGGAAATTAAACCTGCGTTTCACCACAAACCTCTTGCATCTTGATATGTCTGACATGTTGGCTCGTTTCTATAGAAACTGTTCAGGGTTTTTACAGATGTGCAGTAATTATAATAGTAATAGTATTTATTTATTTATAAGTACATTTATTTATTCATTCATTATCTTCCGCTTTATCCTCAATTACGGTCGCGGGGGGGGGGGGGTCCTCATGCCCATCCAGGGGAGATACACCCAGGACAGGATGCCAATCTATCACTGGGCACACACTTACTTACACTCTATATGGGGCAATTTGGAGAACTCAATTGACTTGATCCATGTTTTTGGACTGTGGGAGAAAACCGGAGAACCCGGAGGAAACCCACGCGGACATGGGGAGAACATGAAAACTCAACCCAGATTGGGATTCAAACCCTATCCCTAGGGAACCCCTAGAGCTGAGAGGAGAACATGCTAAGCACTAAGCCACCCTGCCACCCGCTCTAAATTGTGTTTGATTAAAAAAAATAATGATTGTGTTTCTTTGTGTGTGTGTGTGTGTGTCTGGGTGTATGTCTGAGCCCCCCCCCCCCCCACACACACACACCTTTGTATAGGATAATGGATGGATGGATTCTGAGACACACAAAATCTTGTATAAAGCCTTCCAAAAGCAACGAAGAGTATTATAGCTGTACTAAAACACACCACCTTAATACAGAATGTTCTAAAATCTGTGTGGGTCCCAATCCTTTATTATACAGTGTGTATACATCAAGCCTCCTTAAAGGTATGCACTTATTTTTTATACGTTTTTGATTTTATAGCCCTTTATTCTCGTATAACTGGAACAGCTCTGTATTAAAGTTGGAAACAGCTGTCCTTGTACTTGTGAGGGTGTTGAATCCTCCTTGTTCATGGACGCCATGCCTTTATACCAGTCTGTCCGTCACACTCCAGGACTCCCAGGCCAGACAGCAGTCGAACTGAAGGTGCTGTTGTTTACTGTTGTGTTCGCCCTCCTCCGCTGTCTGCGGCTCCCCCCCTCCTGCTGAGCCGGATCCCCTCTGCTTCTCAGCCTGCACTGCCCGTGATCCGGGGGGGCAGGGGTTCTCGAGGGTCAAAACCCAACAAGCTGTGCCCAGAGAAAAGCTCACGCCTGCTGAGCAGGATGCACATTCAGCCCAGGTGGTACGCCTGCCACCCTGCTCACTGATTCATGTAGATGAGCAACACACACACACACACACACACACACACACACACACATACACAGGCAAATAAACTTCACTCAGGACGTGTCTTTAAAACGCCTTTGAATAGTTCGGACATGGTCTTGCAGGTCTATGAATAAACAGCCAAGCAGCCAGCTGTGATGTTTACGCTGCACACCTCTCTCGCCCTTGGATTCTCGCTCGCTTTTCCCTCTTGAGTTCGGTCACATCGCAAACAATCATCTTCAATCAGATCGCTCTCATAAAATAAAGCCACCATGAGGCCTGCATCTGAGTAACGGCAGAGTTATGAAGAGAATCGCAAACGTAACTCGAGTAGAAACGCTGTATAGAAACGAAATAAAGCCGTTATGAAACATTACATTTTATATCATTATATATATCATTTTATATCTGCAGTACATTTTATATCTGCATTACATTCGGTCATTTAGCAGACGCTTTTATCTAGGGTGACCAGATTCCAATTCACCAGATGTGGGACAAAGACTAGGTTTGTGTGGGACAATGTGGGACACCAATGCATAGTCTAAAATAATTAAAAAAAAGAAACATCCCTATATATATATATATTCATTCATCCATCCATTATCTTCCACTTTATCCTCTAGTAGGGTTGCGGGGGGGTTCCCCATGCCCATCCAGGGGAGAACGTTTCGGGCGCTGGGCAGATACACCCAGGACAGGGCGCCAATCCATCACTGGACACACTCACTCACACATACACACTCTATATGGGGCAATTTGGAGAATTCAATTGACTTGATCTATGTTTTTGGACTGTGGGAGGAAACCGGAGAACCCGGAGGAAACCCACACAGATCCCGGTTCGAATCCCCATCTATGTGGAGTTTCCATGTTCTCCCCGTGTCTGCGTGGGTTTCCTTCGGGTTCTCAGGTTTCCTCCCACAGTCCAAAAACATGGAACAAGTCAATTGAGTTCTCCAAATTGCCCCCTATAGAGTGTGTTTGTGTGCGTGTCTGTGTGTCTGTGTGTGTGTGAGTGAGTGTGTGCCCAGCAATAGATTGGCGTCCTGTCCTGGATGTATCTGCCCAGCACCCGAAACGTTCTCCCCTGGTTGGACGTGGGGAACCCCCACTTGTGTTTACGTAAAATTAATTTCCTTTTTTAGTATTAAGGTGAATTGATATGTATATATGTGATATGTAATTGTGGTTCTAAATCAAGATGTAAGGGTGGTTTAGTGGTTAGCATGTTCTCTCACAACTATGGATTCCCGGTTCGAATCCCAATCTGGGTGGAGTTTCCATGTTCTCCCCGTGTCCGCGTGGGTTTCCTCTGGGTTCCTCCTGTATAGAGTGTGTATGTGTCTGTGTGTCTGAGTGTGTGCCCAGCGATAGATTGACGCCCTGTCCTGGGTGTATCTGCCCAGCGTCTTGGGTGTATCTGCCCAGCGCCTGGATGGGCATGGGGAACGCCCCTCCCCCTCGCAACCCTAATATAGGATAAAGCGGAAGATAATGGATGGATGGATATAAAGTGCATTACTGTACAGAAGGTTCAGAGAGGTTGTGCAATGAGTTATTGAAGTGTGGACTCAATGAAATGAAAATAAAAGAGTGATCTGTTTCTATCCAAGTTGCATTCACATATTAAACATTCAAATGCTGAACGCTTGGACTTCTAGAGTTCTAAACCTGGGCTTTAATAGGCCCACGTGGAGACACTGGTGTATTGTAAAAAGAGCCACGGGACTGAAGGTGAATTACACCACGTTCAAGTTTTAGGATCCCGGATTAGAAGGATGAAAAGGATTCTTTATTCCTCGCTCACAAACTGCCACGGCTGGCCTCCTGTATGAGACCCATAACCTTATATTGCTTGGAAAGCATCACGTTGAGACCGTGGGTCATTTTTTTAAAGGCAGCCATTCAGAGCGGTTCATGTAAAATGGCACGGAGCAATAAAATAGCTCTTCTATTTTTAAAGCCGCTATTATTATTTCCATAAGAATTAGATCGGATTCCAGAATTAAACTGCGAGTCCTTTATCGTTTGGACATCGACGCTAATTACGTTTGATTGCTCACATTACGCTGCTCATCCATCCATTATCTTCCCCTTTATCCTGTACCAGGGTCACGGGTGGTTATAAAGCTTTATTCAGTTTTATAAACAAATCAATGCTGTTGTTAGGAACAGTTCTTTTTTCATGCACATGTTTTTTATGGGGTGGCACGCTGGCTTAGTGGTTAGCATGTTCTCCTCTCAGCACTAGGGATTCCCAGTTCGAATCCCCATCTGGGTGGAGTTTCCACGTTCTCCCCGTGTCCGCGTGGGTTTCCTCTGGGTTCGCTGGTTTCCTCCCCCAGTCCAAAAACATGGATCATGGTCAATTGAGTTCTCCAAATTGCCCCATATAGAGGGTGTGTGTGTGCCCAGTAATAGGTTGGTGTCCTGTCCTGGGTGTATCTGCCCAGCGCCCAAAACGTTCTCCCCTGGATGGGCATGGGGAACTCCCCCGAGACCCTAGTAGAGGATAAAGTGGAAGATGATGGATGGATATTTTTTCTTGGGTGGCTTAGTGGTTAGCACGTTTGCCTCTCAGCACTAATTCTAATCCCAATCTGTGTGGAGTTTGCATGTTCTCCCCGTGTCCATGTGGGTTTCTTCCGGGTTCTCTGGTTTCCTCCCACAGTCCCAAAAACATGGATCAAGTCAACTGAGTTCTCCAAATTGCCCCATATAGAGTGCTTCTGTGTGTGTGAGTGAGTGTGTGCCCAGTGATAGATTGGCGTCTTGTCCTGGGTGTATCTGCCCAGCGCCGGAGACGTTCTTCCCTGGATTGGGCATGGGGAACCCCCCCCCCCCCCCCCCCCCCCCCCCCCCCC
>JAFMOD010000210.1:1224713-1249138 GCA_019802435.1 Corydoras maculifer
ATTAGAGTATGTACAGATTTGATTATATACAGATTAGAGTATGTACAGATTAGAGTATGTACAGATTAGAGTATGTACAGATTTGATTATATACAGATTAGAGTATGTACAGATTTGATTATATACAGATTAGAGTATGTTTACACAGAAACAAAGTCGTGGTGAATTCATGGCGCAGTCGAATATAAACATGACCGCTAGTAAAATTATGAACTGCATGATCTTTGGGTCCAGGCAGTGAAGTAAAGAGAAACTCTGATTCTGATGGGGAAACTGTACTTGGTTTTATGTTAGAACGGCATTAAATCAACTTTCCACATTAAAAGTAATATCTCTGATGGCACAGAGATCCCCGTACCACACTCATGGTTTTAGTGCGTTCTTTTGGATTATTACACTTTTTTAGTGGAGCGTAAATCTTCGAGTCATCAACTTAAATGACTAGCAGCGAACATAACCAACAGTATGAACTGAAGCCATGCTGCTCCAACACACTCTTTTACTACCATCACATGCTTCTGTGAAAAGAAAGCACCACAGGACAACACGCCCATCAGATGTTATATGGCAGGAGTCCACTAATTGCATATTAATGACCCTCACATGATTTGCTCATAGTGGTCAGGCTGGCTGGGAGGTGTTCTGTAGCAGTGTGAGGAACCATTATGTCTTTCTACACGTATCAATGTAAAATACTTTGTTTTTGAGCGTGTTTAAGCTTAGTGTTGAGTTTAGGTGAGTATGGTACAATAACAATAACATACTGTAGGTGAACACTGTTTTATGAAAGATGGTGCACCACCACCATAAAACGACCCTGTCAGTGATACTCATGTGGAATCATGTCTACCACATTCCAAAATCTAGCTGTGTTACTGTTTTTGTCCATTTCTATAAAAGATTAACTGTTACTTAAGATTATCTGTTAATTGTTTATTATTATGACTTTCATCCACCTTTTAATCCGTGATTTTTAAGTTGCTCCATATAATAATAATAATAATAATAATAATAATAATAATAATAATAATAAAAATAATAATAATAATCCATCCATCCATTATCTTCCGCTTTATACACACACTCTATATGGGGCAATTTGGAGAACTCAATTGACTTGATCCATGTTTTTGGGACTGTGGGAGGAAACCGGAGAACCCAGAGGAAACCCACACGGACACGGGAAGAACATGCAAACTCTACCCAGATTGGGATTTGAACCGGGTATCCCTAGCGCTGAGAGGAGAACGTGCTAACCACTAAGCCACCGTGCCGTCCAATAATAATAATAATAATAATAATAATAATAATTGGTGTATCATATATATATATATATATATATATATATATATATATATATATATACACTATCTATATATATGGGGGGGGGTTCTCCATACCCATACAGGGGAGAACGTCTCAGGCACTGGGCAGATAAACCCAGGACAGGACACACACACACACATTCCATTTGAGGCAATTTGGAGAATTCAATTTACCTTAATCCATGTTTTTTTGGACTGTGGGAGAAAACTGGAGAACCCGGAGGAAACCCGTGCGGACATGGGAAAAACATGTAAACTCTATCCAGATTGGGATTTTAAGGTTGAAAGCTGTTCGCAGTCACTTGTAGGCCTGAACCTGTGATAGGCAGCTGTAAGAAGTTGGTGAATTAGCCTCTCACATGATCATCCAGTCTGAAGCAGTTAGGCTTTTTTGGTGTAAGCAAGCGGGATTTCAAAAGCAGGATACTCATTTAATTTGACACTGGAACGCTTTAAAAACCCTAAAGAAAATAAAGGCGTAAAGCACAGCTATTTATATTTGGTTCCCATTTGTGATGGTCTGGTTTAAAGGGTCGGATTACCCAAAATACACATTTACATGATTGTTTTTGTCATTGACTCATGGCTATTTACTCGGAGCTGCCACTCCGTAATGGAACACTTGGCATGCTGAGTTATTATTGGGAGAGCAAAAACACTTGAAGGTAATGAGCCATGGTAAGTATGTGTGGACATGTATGCCAAATCATCCTAAAACTAAAGCCAAAGCAGGTTCAGTGGTTTTCAGAAGACTTTAATGGACATCGATGAGGTAGCATGATTTGGTCCAAATCTTTAATTCCCACAAGCCACCAGCTGCTGTTAAAAAAATTCTGTTAATACAGGAAACAGATAACACATGCATGCTGTTGGGAAGGGAAACGCAGCGCTCCGTGTATCGCTCCGTATGTGTTTGTGTTGCATTATGTCTGTGGTGGCTTGGGATCTAAACACTGAAGCAGGGAGGTCCCGCATTAAGCACTCCGGCTCTTTCTGAATGAGATTCTTAAACAAAACAAAATGTGGAAACAATGAAAGCTGACCGGCTTGTATTTAAAATGCTTGTTTAGACTCAGACAGTCATTCGAAATATGAGAAAATGAGTCCTTTTGATTAGTTTCGTCATTTTTTTATTTTTTTTTGCTTTTCTTTTTTGTGGGAAAGAGCTTCCAGCACGTCCGGCGTGTTTTTATGAAAAAAAATTAATTCCACTAGGGGTCATTCTGTTTCTGTGTATTCCAGTCATCTAGACATGGAGTCATCTAGACAACTGGACAATAGGAACAGTTTGGGGAAGTCCCTTTTCTGTTCCAGCATGACTGTGCCACAGGGCATTGCATTGTTGGATGAGTTTATTCATCCATCCATTATCTTCCGCTTTATCCTATAATAGGGTCGCTGGGGGGGGGGGGGGTTCCTATGCCCATCCAGGGGAGAACGTTTCAGGCGCTGGGCAGATACACCCAGGACAGGGCGCCAATCTATCGCTGGACACCCACTCACTCACACATACACACTCTATATGGGGCAATTTGGAGAATTCAATTGACTTGATCCATGTGTTTGGACTGTGGGAGGAAACCGGAGAACCCGAAGTAAACTCACGTGGACACGGGGAGAACATGGAAACTCCACCCAGATGGGGATTCGAACCGGGAATCCCTAGTGCTGAGAGGAGAACATGCTAACCACTAAACCACCGTGCCACCCTTATGGTCTAATATTTTATTGGAAGGCATATACCTTTAATTGTTGCAAACAATTTTTGTATTAATTCTTCTTAATTCTTTTAAACTGTGGAAGAAAACCAGAGAACCCGGAGGAAACCCAAACAGACACAGGGAGAACATGGTAACCTCCTAGTTTGGATTCAAACTGGGAATCCCTAGTGCTGAGAGGAGAACATACTAACCACAAAGCCACTGTGCCACCCTGTGCTGTTATTAATTAATTAATTTATTATCTTTCACTTAATCCTCTACTAGGGGGGTTCCAGGGAAGATGGGCAGATCCATCACTGGGGACACTCACTCAAACAAACACACTCTATAATGGGGCAATTTAGAGCATTCATTTATCTTGAATCCATGTTTTTGGACTGTGGGAGGAAACCCACACGGACACGGGGAGAACATGGAAACTCCACCCAGATTGGGATTCCAACCAGAAACCCCCATGCTAACCACTAAGCCACTCTGCCACCCCCATGTGCTGTTAGACTTTATAAATACTTTATACTATACTTTTTATGAGTTAACGTTTTTCCAATTTCAGATTAATTTGTTTTACTTTTATTAAGTTTGACCCTTTTTTTTTTTTGAATATTCCAAAAAAAAAAACGTGTAATAATACTTCCCATCATCTGGTATTTCTCTCTTTGCTCAGCCACTCAATGCCACCATTAACTTCTCATGATATGCCTCCAGTTCAGAATAAAATTGAAGAATGATAACATCATTAATATGATAATTAAGCGTTTTCTTTTTTGCACACAGGGTTTTAAGCAGCAGATTAAGTATGCTGAATTTATGACTAATCTATATAAAAGCAGCAGTAATATACCTTATTATGAGCATGAATCATCTGGTAGTAAGACCGGAGGTGCAAATGGCTTTAACTGATTAATTCAATATAGTTAAAGTGAATTTATTTAAAAGTCATCGTTTCCGTTCCCTTTTTATTGAGCAGTGTCCATGCTGCTTCCTCTCAGCGCTAAGCACATACACACTACTGTATTACAGAGTTAATGGGACAGATAATTGACAGTAAGCCATAGGAGGTTAATAATAGGCATTTAATTGACTTCTATCAGTTTGTTGGAGCATCTCAGGCTGTTCCTACGCTTTTGGGGTAATTCCAGTGTTTATGCTTAAGGTTGGATATTTTAGGCTTACTGGGAAAAAATTGTCAAAATAAAGAAGATGAAATGTCATATTATGCAAAGAGTAATTAAAGTCCCTGTTTTATCTGCTGGATGTAGAGATATATAAAGAAAACACATTAATATAGATTTATATTTTTAATATAGAAGGTCCCTAGTAATTAGAACATCTTGTTCTTCCATGATTACCATCTAAAGAGCCATTTTCTGCCAGAATAAATAATAATCTGCCTGAATTTATGCTGCATTAATGATATACAAAGTATTTTATTCTATTAGTATTTATTCATAGTGGCACGGTGGCTTAGTGATTAGCATGTTCTCCTCTCAGCACTAGGGATTCCCGGTTCGAATTCCAATCAGGGTGGAGTTTCCATGTTCTCCACGTGTCCGTGTGGGTTTCCTCCGGGTTCCTCCCACAGTCCAAAAACATAAATCAAGGTCAATTGAGTTCTCCAAATTGCCCCATATAGAGTGTGTGTGTGAGTGAGTGTACTCAGTGATAGATTGGCGTCCTGTCCTGGGTGTATCTGCCCAGCACCCGAAACGCTCTCCCCTGGAAGGGCATGGGTAACCCTCCCCCACCTGCGACCCGAATAGAGGATAAAGCGGAAGATAATGAATGGATGGATAGTCATAGATATTTTATTTTTCATTATATTTGTATTTCTCAAAGTTTCCATTTTTAATTTTTATAATTCATATATATTTTTGCAATACTGTCCTTTTGCTGCTAAATTTAATATTAAAATAATAGTGTTCAACTTTTTGGTTTCTTGCCCATTTTCAGTTATTTAATGTTTCTCATCCCTCATGGATCCCTCATTTAGTTAATGAACTGTTTCACTTTATTGGTTCTTTTCGCAGTCATGTGGTCTGCCTTCGGTTATTTAAGTTTCTGTATTTTCGTTTGTCAGCAGACCAGCATTATGTTTATTTTTGTCACGCGTTTCCAGTGATGAAAGCCTATTTATGGTTACCTGGTCGCCTGAGGAAATTCCCCCGAGGGTGACGATGCTATTAAGAGGCGCCGGGCTGTGATGTGGCGTATGACATATATATTAGCTTGGCAATTTTCTATTCTTTACAATTGGTTAATATACATTCGACTTTAGTTCTACATCATCCATCCATCCATTATCTTCCGCTTTATCCTCTATTAGGGTTGCGGGGGGGGGTTCCCCATGCCCATCTAGGGGAGAACGTCTCGGGGCGCTAGGCAGATACACCCAGGACAGGGTGCCAATCTATCACTGGACACTCACTCACACATACACACTCTATATGGGGCAATTTGGAGAATTCAATTGACTTGATCCATGTTTTTAGACTGTGGGAGGAAACCGGAGAACCTGGAGGAAACCCATGCGGACACGGGGAGAACATGGAAACTCCACCCAGATGGGGATTCGAATCGGGAATCCCTAGTGCTGAGAGGAGAACATGCTAACCACTAAGCCACCGTACCACCTATAGTTCTACTACAGTTATTGCAAAATATACAGTATGTTTTTAAAAAGCCAGCGAGCTCCTAATGAGAAGATGCGTGCATTCGGGACAGATGCCGGGAGTCACCCACCTCTGACCTACATCGTAGACTCTATTTTGACTGAAGCCACATTAGGCTTTCTATCTCATTTTGAGAGCAATGACTCTGCTTCGGTCCCAGACTGGCCTCTGGCTGGCTCCTCTCCTATTTTCAGCACTCATCCGCTTCACCTGAACACGAACAATCCCAGACCAGGAAACAGCATTTCCCTTTCTGATAGGAAGGATTTGCAGAGAGGTTTTAGTGCTCATAGATCACAACTCTGTAAAATATACTCCAAACATACTGACACCGAATAAACCGCTGACCCTAAGGCCTCTCCGTCACACGTCCACAGTTCCAAATGTTTTTAAAGTGGTACAAATTCGGGAACTTACAGTTTTAATTGCACAACATTAAGAAACAAATGTTTTGAAAACGAGGTAATTTTTATTTTTATTATTATTATTATTATTATTATTATTATTATTATTATTATTATTATTATTATTATTATTATTATTATTTTAGATATATTTTTATTATCCATCCATCCATTATCTTCATGCCCATCCAGGGGAGAACGTTTCAGGTGCTGGGCAGATACACCCAGGACAGGGTGCCAATCTATCACTGGGCACACACTCACTCACACAGACACACTCTATATGGGGCAATTTGGAGAACTCAATGTTTTTGGACTGTGGGAGGAAACCGGAGGACTTGGAGGAAACCCACGCGGACACAGGGAGAACATGGAAACTCCACCCAGATGGGGATTCGAACCGGGAATCCCTAGCGCTGAGAGGAGAACATGCTAACCACTAAGCCACCGTGCTGCCCGCAATACTGGATCCATCCATTATCTTCTGCTTTATCCTCTAATAGGGTCGCGGGGGGGGGGGGGGTTCCCCATGGGCGCTGGGCAGATAGACCCAGGACAGGGCGCCAATCCATCTCTATATGGGGCAATTTGAAGAACTCAGTTGACCTTCATCTGTGTTTTTGGACTGTGGGAGGAAACCGGAGAACCTGGAGGAAACCCACGCAGACACGGGGAGAACATGGAAACTCCACCCAGTGGGGATTGGAACTGGGAATCCCTAGCGCTGAGAGGAGAACATGCTAACCACTAAGCCACCGTGCTGCCCGCAATACGGGATAAAGACAGGAAATAAACTAATAACTGTATGTGTAAACAGCACTCTAGTCTTCTGTGGCGTCCATATGTGTAGCATGTTTCATATAAAACACTGAAACTGTCCCTCTGTCCCTCTGCTCATCATTTAAACTCTTAACTCATGGCCTTGGTTCTTAATTTATGGTAATCTAATGCACCGCAGACTAGTGGCCTGCTCACTTGATAGAATGTAAATAGTTTCTAGTGGAACACAAGGATGGCAGCGAGCCATACATCACTGGGATCACTTAAAGTGTTGTGGCTGAACTGATAGATGAAGACTCGAGAGATGAGAGAGCAGTTCGATGTGGAAAGGTGTTAGAAGGTTGAGAATATTTCTCATAGCAATTATTGAAAGTGTTTGCACTGACATCATCGTCCCAGCTCATATATCAAGACACAGGCAACATGAATATGAAACAGCAGCACGGTGTGGTTGCAGGGTGACGGTCATAAAATTACAGGGTTATTTCAGGTGAGAAACAACAACTGCGGAAGATTAAGAAGATAGCGTTAGCCAAATGTAAGATGTAGGACTTTATTACGAGTTAAATCTATTTTACGAGCGATCAGTGAGGTTGCCATCAGGACTCTGTGTAGGCAACTGTAGCTTCTCCACAAAACTATGTCACAACATGATTTTATGGCTCTAGTTGAAGGTATGTGACTGTTCACTGTGTTTTGTGTTATGTTTCATCTGCTGGACGTGATGGGAGGAGGAAAGAACCGACCAAGAGCAACATAAGACATGGGTACATTATAGAAAGGAAGAAAATCATAAAAAAGGAAATATATCCATCCATTATTTTCGGCTTTATCCTCTATTAGGGTCGCGGTGGGGTTCCCCATGCTCATCCAGAGGAGAACATTTCGGGCGCCGGGCAGATACACCCAGGACAGGGCGCCAATCTATCGCTGGGCACACACTCACTCACTCACACATACACACTCTATATGGGGCAATTTGGAGAACTCAATTGACTTGATCCATGTTTTTGGACTGTGGGAGGAAACCGGAGAACCCGGAGGAAACCCACATGGACACGGGGAGAACATGGAAACTCCACCCAGATGGGGATTCGAACCGGGAATCCCTAGAGCTGAGAGGCGAACATGCTAAACACTAAGCCACCGTGCCGCCCAAAGGAAATATATAAAAATCAATATTAATTAATGGGTGTGGTAGCGCAGTGTCAGGATGTTGGGACATCAATCTGAAGGTTGAAGGGTTGAACTCCGAGTTCTCACTGTGGGCCCCTTGAGAAGGGCTCTTAACCCTGATTGTTGCAGGGCTGCTGTGTAATGGCTGTTCATGTGCTTTGACCTTAAGATATTCGTAAGTCACTTTGGATAAGAGCATCTGCATCATGACTTAATGTCATTTAATGTTATGTTATCATACGAATAGCACTGAGTGGTGGGGCATGCAGGTTTGAATCCCGATCTGGGTGGAGTTTCCATGTGAGGTTCCTCCTACAGTCCAAATATATGGATTCAAGGCAAATTGGCTGCTTTAAATTAGCCTTTAAAGTGTGTGTGTGTGTCTGTGTGAGTGATTGTGTGATGAATTGACGTCCTGTTCTGGGTGTATCTGCCCAGCACCCGAAACGTTCTTCCCTAGATGGGCATGGGGAGCCCTCACCCCCCTCCCACCCCATGAACCAAGTATAGGTATCCATCCATTATTGTCCGCTTTATCCTCTACTAGGGTCGTGGGGGGGTTTCCCATGCCCATCCAGGGGAGAAAGTTTTGGGCACCGGGCAAATACACCCAGGACAGGACGCCAATCGATCACTGGACACACACTCAAATACACTCACTCACAAAGACACACACACACACTCTATATGGGGCAACCTTGAATCATATTTTTGGACTGTGGGAGGACACCGGAGAACCCGGGGGAAACCCTCACAGACATGGGGAGAACATGGAAACTCCACCCAGATTGGGATTCGAACCGGGAATCACTAGAGCTGAGAGGAGAACATGCTAACCACTAAGCCACCCACTGGATAATTAATTAAATTACAACATAAAATATAAAAAACGTAATTAGTTAATTAGACTTATTATCATAATATTGTGGCATCACTCTCTTAATTGCCATATTTCGCTCCTGGTTGCTTAAATTGTGTCATATCTTCTTTGTTGGTTACTGTGTATAAGATGTCTGAATAAAACTGTGTGTGTGTGTGTGTGTGTGTGTGTGTGTGTGTGTGTGTGTGTGTTACAGAGAGAATCTCGTTGGTCTGAAGAGCGTGTGCGTGCCTGATGCAGGATGTGGCGGATACCGAGCTCTTGAATCAGCTAACTTCAGGCCAACACAGCTTCCCTTAAGAGGTTGGGGCGCAGTGCTGTTGCCTGTCTGCTGTGCATCTGGTCCCCGTTGTACGGCTC
The DNA here is from genome assembly GCA_019802435.1 of Corydoras maculifer. Classification (NCBI taxonomy): domain Eukaryota; kingdom Metazoa; phylum Chordata; class Actinopteri; order Siluriformes; family Callichthyidae; genus Corydoras; species Corydoras maculifer. Next base: position 1,234,029 of record JAFMOD010000210.1, read on the forward strand.
ACATCCTCCCTTCCAGCAGGAGGGACTTTCTGTAAACCCAGCATTCCCAGCCAGGCGGAAGAACTTTTCTCTGGCAGTGTATGCGACCCTTTCTCTCCTCGTTCGGTTCCCGGCCTTTTGCTTTCTCTTCTCCTCTCTTTCCAGCTGCACCGTTTCAAAGTTTGACCTTTGATTGCAGCGTCAGAAATTAAGACTCGAACATGGGACCATCTTGCAATAGAGGCCTGATGACCCCCCCCTCCTCACACACTCGCCTAAACAATGTCTGGATCCTCCCTCTCGGATGCTCTTGGGAACGTCAGAAGGTCTCGTGTACATTCTCTTCGAGCACATGTCCACTTGGCCCGACCATGAACCCGGTGTGAGGGAGGTGAGCCAAAGGCTAATGGCGAGGATTGAGTGGGTGTGGTGCTGTGAGTGTGAGTGTGTGAATGCTCAAGTGTGCGTGAACATTAGCAAATATGACGGGGGAAAAGCCAGGTCCACCAGGATGTGTCTTTTACAGGCGAGCCATACTTGAGATATTGGTCCTACTTTTAGTAGCCAGATGAATCCTGCTTAAAGGGAAATGACAGGGGCAGAGCTGCAGAAGGTCATCGAGAGGTGACTTAATGGCCACCGTGCCCTCATTCGTTAAGAGGCATGACACACACGGACAAATACAAAACACCAGGCACCACAGCCACCCCACGCCACGCCGAACCCCCCACCCCCACCCTCCCCGGTTTGAGTTGCTTTCCTTGTTTCATTTTCATTAGGATTCTCCTGCTGAGGCCTGAACTTCTTGCCCTGCCTGAACCGGGGTGACAGCTCAGTAAATCACACCGTTTTAGTGGACCTGCCTGCTTTTTCATACACTTTAATCACAGAACTCCCGCTGCAAGGAAAATTGGGCCAGTGTATGGAATTCTCCAATAAAAAAAGCGAAGGGAGTACGGGGACGCCGATGTGCTTCTCGCGGCAGAGCGGCTGAGAGAAACTCGTTAGCTTCTTGCTGAGACAGTGCTCCGCTGGGGCCGGGCTGTTTTCTCTCAGTGACAATCAATCGCTCAGGAGCAACAGGTCCAGGCTGTAAACTTGAGGTCACATCCTGAACCATATACAGTTTCTCATCTGGAATGAGACGATGAACGTGTCAGAGGGATTATCACGCCAGACCTTGGATTTTGTTTTTTATTAACAGTCAGTCACAGGTCCAGTGCAGTTTGAAATGATTAGAGGCCATCTTTCATCAAACATCACCGATGCATTAAACCCGTAACACTTTAAGTGCTGCTGCCAGGTGAAGGGGTCTGGACTGCGACTTTAATCAATTTACAAAAACAAATAGTTTTGTTGAAGTTTTAATAACCAGATGATTTTAAAATGAAAGTAAATGTAAAAGTTTTAGTGGAATCAGTAGTTTAGAGGGGGGGGGGTGTTTTTCTGGGTTTATGCCCAAACAAATGAAAACATTTGATACTTTTCCGGTTTTTACATTTTTGTAGTATACTAAGTTTATGTGCTAAAAGTAAGACAGTGTTTAATATTTTTGTATAAAAAAACTTCCATTCATTCATTATCTTCTGCTTTATCCTCTATTAGGGTTGGGGGCGGGGGGTTTCCCATGCCCATCCAGGGTAGAACGTTTCGGGCGCTGGGCAGATAGACCCAGGACAGGGCGTCAATCCATCACTGAGCACACATTCACTCACACACACACACACTCTATATGGGGCAATTTGTAGAATTCAATTGACTTTGATCCATGTTTTTGGACTGTGAGAGGAAACCGGAGAACCCGGAGGAAACCCACGCAGACACAGGGAGAACATGGAAACTCCACCCAGATTGGGATTTGAACTGGGAATCCCTAGTGCTGAGAGGAGAACATGCTAAACACTAAGCCACTGTGCCGCCTTTGAATGAGGTTAAAGGTCTATGTAAATGTAAATGGTGTGTGTGTGTGTGTGTGTGTGGGTGTATAGAAAACATCCAAGCCCAGATGTATTAAAACAAGCCCAAACCATAATACCACCACCACCATGTTTTTATAATAGAATGCAGTTTTTTTTAAATCAAACTAAATTTTCAAGCACTTGTGTGTGTATATATACACACACAACACATTTCAGACTGTGTGGATTAAGACTCTTTGATTAAATGGGCTCATCTGTAAATGTCTCATTCCTGAATCATGTTCATATTCCTAGATAACAGTTTAAAAAGCGTACAATCTCAACCACACTGGACATATTTCGGAATATTTCGAGCCTGTTGAAAAACCGAAGTGTCTTCATGCGTATCTAAAAATAGATTTTAAAAAGAGGGACATGTGTTCGCAATCTGAAATTGCCGTTCTGAATGAGACTGAGATTATAGACATCATGATTATAGGAATAGGAAGTAAGGGCTGGCAATGCATTTCAAAGCCAATGTTAACTTGGCAAATGATGCATCAGATGGACATTTATACCAACTACCAGCTTAAAGCCATTCTAAAGGCTTCGGCATTAAGCTGGAGGTTTATAGCCTTAGTAAACAATTAGTCCTGTGGAAATTACAAGCTAGAGTTTGATGAAGCCAAGTACGTGAACATTAGATCAGTAATGCTGCCGAGCTGAGTGAAACCCTCGAATGGATTACAGCCTGCTTTTTCCAGAGGATGTGTGCTGGGCCTGGATGAGGATGAGCTTTCGAGCTCATCTCTTTAAAGGACTTGTGCTAGTAATTCAGAAGGCTAATAACTTTGATTGGAGGAAATAATGTTTTCCACATGATGTTAGTTCTTTTATAAGTGTGCTTCTCCACATTTCTTCACCAGAGCCCAGATGTGCCTAAGAAATCAGTCAGCAACAGATCAAGAGCTAAGTCAAGTCTAACTCTACCCCCCCCCCCCTTTTCCATCTATCTCACTCATTTTTCTGTCTAGCATACATTTGCTTATGTCCCACCAGAGGCCCACTTCTACAGCCGGTTAGATGTTTATAGAGCCTTTGTTAATATTGGACAGCAAGAGAAGAAATATCCGTGGCTTAAAACCATAAGACAGATAGCTTCGCTGCTTGGTGCTGTTGTGCTGACGAGTCTGGTTTGGAGCACAGGACACAGGTGACGTCTCACTGTGGTTTTTTCAAATTACATAGAATTGTATTCGCATCGGCACGGTGGCTTAGTGGTTAGCACGTTCGCCTCTCAGCGCTAGGGATTCCCGGTTCGAATCCCCATCGGGGTGGAGTTTCCATGTTCTCCCCGTGTCTGCGTGGGTTTCCTCCAGGTTCTCCGGTTTCGGTGGACCTGGGATTTGAACCCACAACCTTCGGAGTGATATCCCAAGACCCTTACCTCTGAGCTACCACACCCCATTATCTGTTATATCCACGATACACGAAGTTCACTGTTTGATTTTCCAAACACAATCATATTGAGCAAATAAGTTGCTACACACAACGAGATGCAAATACATTCACTCATTATCTCCCGCTTTATCATCTATTAGGTTCGCGGTGGGGTTCCCCATGCCCATCCAGGGGAGAACGTCTCGGGCGCTGGGCAGATAGACCCAGGACAGGGCGCCAATCCATTGCTGGGCACACACTCACTCACACAGACACACTCTATAGGGGCAATTTGGAGAATTCAATTGACTTGATCCATGTTTTTGAACTGTGGGAGGAAACCGGGGAACCCGGAGGAAACCCATGCAGATAAGGGGAGAACATGAGAACTCCACCTAGATGGGGATTCGAACTTGGAATTCCTAGCGCTGAGAGGAGAACATGCTAAACCACTTAACCACCGTGCTGCTTATATATATATATATATATATATATATATATATATATATATATATATATATATATATATATATATATATATATATATATATTTTTTTTTTTTTTAATTAAATTTTTTTTTTGGTTAAACCTTAGAAGTTGTTCATAGTGGAAACACTGAATCAAATACTAGACTTAACCACAAACGTAAAATCACTGACAGATTTGTCGATGGTGTTTATATACTTTTTATATCTTGTGATCTTATGGAATATATAGTTTATAAGTTTATATATAACTTTTGGTTCAAGTTCAACTCTTAGTCGACTTTTGAATGTAACATGTTTTTTTTTGTTGTTTTTTGGATCTGGTCTCTATTAGAAGACAACCGCAGTGAGTGGAGGTGGGCATCAGTCCACCTTACCCTCCAGAGTTTGATTACATCATCCCAGGCAACCGAGACGTGCACAAACACTGACACATACTCACACCGACCTGGACGGGGCCCCGTTCTGACAAAAGACAAGCTGACTTGGCATCGGTCGGGTAAAGAGGCTCCAAGAAAAGCAGAACGGCCCACGAGTGGGCTGGGACTGTTGTGTTTGTGGAGTGTCACACTTCATCACAAGGGAAAGCTGTAACGGGCCCAGGAAGAGCTTTGGAGCGAGGGGAGGGGGTGAGTGGGGATAGCCTCTGTGGCCACGTCTGGTGTCAGATCCAATATTCTGATTGTGTGCTGTTTTCCAGATCAAAATTGTGTTTGTCGGATGAGAGTTAAACCGTCTGTTTACTGTGTACCAGCGAGCAGACATCCTAATTACAGCATCCTACTACAGTTGCAACTGAGAAAGAACCGGCCACACAGCTCTGCTATGAAATCCTCACAGGGTTCGAGAAAAACGAGAAGCGCTTCTAAAAACGCTGAAGAAGCTGATATGATCTGTATAAGAATTTAATATCGGTTTCAATTAGAAATGAGCTGGAAATCATAAGTTGGGCTTTTTTTATGGAGTTTTCGGCAGGTTGAGGACACAATAAAGCACCTTCAGTAGTAATATCCATCCATTCGTTATCCTTTATTAGGGTCACGGGGGGGGGGGGGGAGTTCCCCATGCCCATCCAGGGGAGAATGTTTCGGCTGCTGGGCAGATACACCCAGGACAGGGCGCCAATCTATCACTGGGCACACACTCACTTGCACAGACACACTCTATATGGGGCAATTTGGAGAACTCAATTGACTTAATCCATGTTTTTGGACTGTGGGAGGAAACCGGAGAACCCGGAGGAAACCCATGCAGACACAGGGAGAACATGGAAACTCTACCCAGATGGGGATTCGAACCGGGAATCCCTAGTGCTGAGAGGAGAACATGCTAACCAGTAAGCCACCGTGCTACCCCTGCTATAAATTATCCTTTCATTCATTATCTTCCGCTTTATCCAATATTAGGGTCGCAGGGGGGGTTCCCCATGCCCATCCAGGGGAGAACGTTTCAGGCGCTGGGCAGATACACCCAGGACAGGGCGCCAATCCATCACTGGGTACACACTCACAAACACAGACACACTCTATATGGGGCAATTTGGAGAACTCAATTGACCTTGATACATGTTTTTGAACTGTTGGAGGAAACCAGAGAACCCGGAGGAAACCCACGCGGACACGGGGGAAACATGGAAACTCCACCCAGATTGGGATTCGAACTGGGAATCCCTAGTGCTAAGAGGAGAACATGCTAAACCACTAAACCAATGTGCCGCCCCTGTTATAAATCTAAACTGGTTCTGTATAATGTGTCTGTGTGAGAGAGTGTGAGCCCCGCCATGGGTGTCCAAACCACCTTCCTGTTGATACCCCCCTCTTTACACGACCCCAGTTACTAGTACTAGGATTAAGTCTAGATGAGATGAATTTATTTTGCCATCTCTGTGTTGAACTCCCAACTAAGCTTTAATCTTCAGCATTAAACTCACACAAACTGTATAAACCTTGTTTTGTGCACTAACAGAAACAGAAATGGGCCTTCCCCAAACTGTTTCTGCATATTTCAAAGCCTAAAGTTGTTCAAAATGCATTAAACTGTGAAAAAACAGTGTTGTCAATGCTGTATTCAGTTACAAGCAAAATTTGGACTTTCATACGTGCTGCTAAATCTACTAATGAATCTAAATATAGTTAATTTTATAAAATAGATGAGGCACATTTTTATTTAATCAAATAGATGCATGTAGATCTTTAACACTTCATCGTAGCCTTTATATTAAAGGTCTGTATACACAGTACCGATGTTTATGTTGAATTCTCCACGATAAATCTGTTAGTCAGGCTCTCAACCGAGAAACAGTTTATTTGAAGCAAAGTGTAACTAATACCTTAGTCTGAAATTTTTGGCCACTTGTTAAGTGCTTGGGCTTTGAAAGAATGGAAAACGGCTCGTCTGCCAATGGAAGCCTGGGTAAAAGCTTAAATACAAATCAGTGGAGCTTGTTTTGCTTTCCAGACTCCCACCAATGATTAAGATAAGCAGTGGATTAAATGGAACCGAGCGTCTCTGTGAAACATTCAGGAGCGAGGCATGGGATTGTGTTTGGCAGCTGGGTCAGGTGATGGCTGGCCTAATGTGTGTGTGTATATGTGTGTGTGTGTGTGTGCGTGTGTGTGCTTCGAAATTAAGGGATCTTGTACGCAAATGGACCACATCCCTTTGGCTGTGACTTCAGAGAGAGGAAAAGGAAGCCATGATTTCAATCTTGGGATTTTGGGGGCAGAACAAACGCTTAAAATAAAGACAATATCTGGATATTTTTTTTAATATAGTCGCCGTCTGAATTTAATAACGGACTAAAAGTGTTACAAACAATATGGCCTTCTTTCTCGCCGCACCTTCCTCACACTTTTTTTTTTATTGACGTGCAGGTAGGTGTATGGGCTGCTCTCTTAACTGAAGCCCCGTGTCCAGAGGGCATTATAAATCACCCCCGCTGTTTCGTGCCGGAGGAAATGATGTTAAAGGATCAGGGATTGTTCGCAGGCTGCTGTGTTTTCTGTAATCAGAAGCTGCACTTGCAGGCCCTGTTGAGATGACACATGATTTGTGGTGAAGTTTATTGTTTGCATATTTGCTGACATTTGTAATCAGGATTCAGTTAGTTTGAGACATTAAAGGCCCAGCAATCCATTTAATACAGTCTCAATAAAAGTTAATAGACTGTAAAATGTGTACGGATTCTTCTTTTGTTGCTCACAAGTCTTTTGATGTGGATAGCACATAGAAGAGACTCATTATGAGAATGTGGATGCCTCCGAGGTAGAAATGCTTTCATTCATCTCCTTGTGTGCTTGCTGTATGGAATATTGACATGAGCTAAATTTTAATATTTGCATATTCAGTTATGTCGCTGCTATGATCTCGCGATCTTTAGGTTTTTGTCATATACACACTCAGTGGCACAAATCCCAAGCTCCAAGCATGTGTTAATGCAGTTAAAACGCTTTTAATCCTGCTATTTGTAACTTTAATGCACTTTCTTTGAGGCTCGGATGTCTTGAGATATTTTTGGGTTGTCTTGCATGCACAGCTTGTTCAAGGTACATCCATAAATTTAATGCAGTGTATAGGTTAGAGGGGCTGTAAGAGCTTCTGGCAGTCCATGATGGATCTTGAGGCATGTTTTCAATCATTATGCGGTTGTGGAAACCATCCTCTTTTCAGCTTTAGCCTTTTAACAGATGGTCTGATGATTGTTTCTAGGTTTTGCCACTCTCAACCAAGCAACCCAACCCCGAAGTATAGTAAATCCACCCTTCTTTTAACTTGTTTTTTCAGCTCGTTGCATTTTTTTTTGTTTTTTATGTACATTTGCTGGTTGTAGCCAGATAGTTTTATTTTAAAGTCTACACTCCTTGTCTGGATGTTCTGTGGCATAAGTGAAGAGGTTGCTGGTACGGTTGCCTAAAAATGTGTATAAGCACTACTGCACAATAGAAAGGTGCACCATCACTCCTGATTCACTTACCTTCCTGCAAGTTATTTGATTTGACTTTTTACATCCAATTCAGCTCCTTAATTTTTTAATTACATTCATCCATCCATCCATTATCTTCCGCTTTATCCTCTATGAGGGTCGCGGGTGGGGTTCCCCATGCCCATCCAGGGGAGAACGTTTCGGGCGCTGGGCAGGTACACCCAGGACAGGGCGTCAATCTATTGCTGGGCACACACTCACTCACACAAACACACCCTATATGGGGCAATTTGGAGAATAGAATTGAACTTGATCCTTGTTTTTGGACTGTGGGAGGAAACCCACAGGGAAACGGGGAGAACATGGAAACTCCACCCAGATTGGGATTCGAACCGGGAATCCCTAATGCTGAGAGGAGAACATACTAACCTCTAAGCCACCGTGCCACCCTTTCTTTAATTTAATTCATTCATTCATTCATTCATTCATTATCTTCCGCTTCATCCTTTATTAGGGTCACGGTGGGGTTCCCCATGCCCATCCAGGGGAGAACGTTTCGGGCGCTGGGCAGGTACACCCAGGACAGGGCGCCAATCTATCGCTGGGCACACATTCACTCATACACACAAACACACTCTATATGGGGCAATTTTTGGAGAACTCAATTGACCTTGATCCATGTTTTTGGACTGTGGGAGGAAACCGGAGAACCCAGAGGAAACCCACGCGGACACGGGGAGAACATGGAAACTCCACCCAGATTGGGATTCGAAACGGGAATCTAACCACTAAACCACCGTGCCGCCAGTGAGCTAACCACTGAGCTAACCACTGAGCTAACCACTGAGCTACCTCGCCCTCAATGTTCACAACATACCAGATCAGAGCCGTCACTAGATCATATTTACTGTATGAAACATTACAACGTTATAATAACTTTGAATATTCCGTGTGCGTGAGGTTGAGTTTATGCAGCTGTGATAGTGTTTACGATTGGCGTATGATTCATAGAAGTTTTGACGACAGGAGAAAGGTGAGTGTGTTGAGAACGTCCGATGAAACCGTCAAAACACAAAGGGTTCTCCAAATAATTCTCAAGCTTTCAGCGGGGTATTCAGTGTCATTAGCTGAGCAGAGAGCCATCTGGTGAGTAGCGTGTATGGCATGTTAAGGAGAACGTCCTGTCGAACACATCACTACCTGCTGGATGCTGACGTTTGCTGAAGAGTTATACGGCTGGAAACCGCGTTGCCGGGTCACTATCAGCCGCGCAGTCCCGTACCCAACAACATCCGAACAGACAGCCCTGTTACAGGTCTGCTCTCTGTTACCGACCCCCTAAAAAATTAAAGAACAAATGGCATTCTGCAGCAAGTCTGCAGCTCGTTTGAGGTTGAGCAGAGCATGTACAGGTTGAGCTACAAATTCCTTCTTAGTAGAGAGGAAATAGCTGTCAAATGCTAAAAAAATGTGCTTCCAGGAGCCATGAGTCACTGAGAGCAGCGTTTAGCTGAATAAATCGCTTTAAATTTAGTACTTTGTTGGAATGCCACTGCCAATCCATTGAAATGTTACCTGGTATGAAAGCTGCAGACAGGCCCCGTAACAATTTACTTAAACCTGACGTCGCAGATGTCACATGCTGTCGAGCGTTGTTTGGACAATTTACGAGTTAGAATAATTAACAGTAATTGTCTCGATACCTGTCACAGGCCCACTTCAGCTAAATCTGCTCTTTATAGCATATATTTATCGTCACGACGACTTTAATTTATTTGAGAACCGTAGACACACCTTGTGACGTGTCAGGCTATAAAATCCCTCGCGCCTTATTTAGCATCATCACAAATACTTGACGAGATGAACGTTCGGTTCGGTTTAAGCTTCTTTTTATATTTTTATGAGAAACAAATGGCGAAATAAGAGTATTTCTTGGAGGCTGAAATTTTTGGAACATTTCTTGACATCATTGGCTTTGACATTTTTCATAACAACTATCAATAAACAGTTGGAAACAGAATGAGACTTTGCAAAAGGTATTCAAGAATAAATTTCGCTTAGACTTTAAACAATATGACAGCGATGATAACTAATAATAGAAACGCTGACATGCTGGCCTTCCATCTCTTATCTGTTTTTTATCATTATTTTAGTAGCCTAACGTTTTCCATCAACAAAATACCTTTATTCAAGAGTGCTTTATAGCACTTTATAGTGTGTGTGTGTGTGTGTGTGTGTGTGTGTGTGTGTGCAGGTATTTATAACCTTGTGGAAACTAAAAACTTGTAACCTCATGTAACTGTGTGAACTGCATGCCGGTACCCACAATGTAAATCATTCAGCTTTAGAGTAAAATGATGTTGTGTGGTTATAGTTATGGGTTTGTTTATGATCAGGCTTAGGGTTAAGTTGCGGGTAATGTTAGGGTAATGGTATTTATGATTTAAGTTTGGGTAAGTCTCTACCAAATGTGTGGGAAGTATATGTAAAGTCAATGCATAAAAACAAATGCCTTTGTGTGTGTGTGTGTGTGTGTGTGTGTGTGTGTGTGTGTGTGTGTGTGTATGTCAAAAAGGAAACCACACACAAACACTAGAACAGGACCAGAGGCATTGCTTGTGGTTAAAGTCTTCAGAAAATGCCTCACCCACCTCACCCCACTCTCTCTTCCCCAAATAAATGCGCCCTGCTTTTGTAAATTCATGAATAATTGGTATAATTATAACATTTCATAAATATTTGGTATTATTCAAAAATCCAATCGTCATTGTAAATGATGGTGCCTTTATTTTTGCTGTTTTTTTAATTCAGAGGCAGCTTTACACAAAGAACTTTTATATATCATATTAAATATTATTATCCATCCATCCATTATCTTCCGCTTTGTCCTCTACTAGGGTTGCAAGGGGGGGGGGGGTTTCCCCATGCCCATCCAGGGGAGAACCTTTCGGGCGCTGGGCAGATACACCCAGGACAGGGCGCCAATCTATCACTGGACACACACTCACTCACACAGACACACTCTATATGGGGCAATTTGGAGAACTCAACTGACTTGATCCATGTTTTTGGACTGTGGAAGGAAACCGGAGAACCCGGAGGAAACCCACGTGGACATGGGGAGAACATGGAAACTCCACCCAGATGGGGATTCAAACCGGAAATCCCTAGCGCCGAGAGGAGAATATGCTAACCCACCGTGCCATTCCCAAATATTATTATATGTGTATTATTTGTTTTTATCTATTTCAACCTTGAATGTGTGTGTGTGTGTGTCTGTGTGAGTGAGTGTGTGTCCAGTGATAGATTGGCACCCTGTCATGGGTGTATCTGCCCAGCGCCCGGAATGTTCTCCCCTGGACCCCACCCCTGCCCCCCACCCCCTTGTGACCCTAGTAGAGAATTAAGCAGAAGATATTGGATGGATGCATATTTCATCTCTGTGTTTGCGTGTCAGTCTTGTGATGAACTGGTGACCTGTCATGGGTGTTAATTAGCCTTCTTCTCAAAGAGCACTGGGATAGGATTCAGGAAAAGGCTTAGGAAAGGATTTAATTCTACAAAAATGCATGCAGTGTGGATTTAATTAAGACATGTGTGTCTTAAAGATTCCTAAGCCGCTGACTCATGATTTCTAATGAAAGTTCTTGACATGCTTCTGACATGGCTACATCAGTCTTATGATTATTTTTAAAGTTCTGAGCATATCTCTCAATCTGTCCGATTTAAAATGGAACACAAACATAAAAGCAATAAGAGTTTTGTGCAAGAGAACGAGCACATTGTGTCACGGGGTGTCTTTCTGATCGGATCTGTATTTCTGGCCTCTACGATGAAGATAAATAAAAGCAGGAGTGTGACAGCTCTTTTCTGCCTTTGTGTTCAACCTTGACTGGAATGCCCTGATGCTGAAAACGTCTGCACCATGATTTCAGGCCTTACTTTGTCATTACACCCAAAGTTTTGTGTCCTTGTCTGACAAAAATTAGGTTGTGTATCTGTGTAAATCAAGTGGCCTATGCGCATGCTCCGCTGCAGAAAGGCCAAGGGTGCCATTCGATTTCCTCTGCCTTGCCTCCATATTTATGCGTCTCATATTCACTTCATTGCCCGTGCCTCAGATGCACTATCCATCAGTAGTTTTATTCCCCGTGAGCCTGGGAGAGGACTTAACGCTGTGTTCTAAATCTCCGGAATGCTGCCACAAATAAAAAACAAAAGCATGTCTGAAACAGGATCCGCTTTATGAAACAGTTATGTTAAACGCAGCGATTTGGGGGTGTTTTCAGGGGCAGGAATTGATGTGAACAGGCAAAAATGCAGCCCATTGGAAGTGAGTCATTCACTCTTAGGTTGTGGAGTGTTCAAGTTTTATCTTGTACACACTTATGAACACACCGCTATAAATCTTTCATGGACGCTGCATGAACTGATTGTTATCGGTAAACCTCATAGAAAGTGCAAACAGAATACAAAAGCATTTTAGGGTTTTGGTAGGGTGGCACGGTGGCTTAGTGGTTTAGCATGTTCTCCTCTCAGCACTAGGGATTTCCGGTTCGAATCCCAATCTGGGTGGAGTTTCCATGTTCTCCCCGTGTCTGCGTGGGTTTCCTCCGGTTTCCTCCCGCAGTCCAAAAACATGGATTAAGTCAAGTGAGTTCTCCAAATTGCCCCATATAGAGTGTGTCTGTGTGAGTGAGTGTGTGTCCAGTGATAGTTACACCCTGTCCTGGGTGTATCTGCCCAACGCCCGAAACCTGGATGGGCATGGGAACCTACGTGGGGAGGAGGGGTGACAATAGAGAACCAAAGCATGACATTAGGGTTCTTCTAATACACACACACACACACACACACACACACACACACACACACACACACACACACATATATATATATATATATATATATATATATATATATATATATACACATCCATTATCTTTTACTTTATCCTCTACTAGGGATGCGGGGGGGAGTTTCCGTATGCCCGTCCAGGGAAGAACGTTTCGGTTGCTGGGCAGATACTCCTAGGACAGGGTGCCAAGGAAACTGGAGAACCCGGAGAAAACCCACGCGGATAGGTGAGAACATGGAAACTCCACCCAAATTGGAACCAACTTTGAATTACCTGGATTCGAACCGGGAATCCCCAGTGCTGAGAGGCAAACGTGCTGACCACTACAACACCGTGCTGCCCTGGCAGAAAAATTAACTTTTTCATTTTGTATTAATCTCAAACAAAACATGTCTTTTTGAAGCAGGTGTCCACATTTTTACATTAAACTTAATTCTATTTCTATTAACATCTATTTATATTTTCATTTATAAATATCAGCGTACCATTTAGGTTTTATTCATGAAATAAATACAAACCCAAACTATCAAAGAAGAGTACATTTGAAAAAGCAGAGGGCTGAGAAGATGTCTTTTTCAATTTTGTACTTTCAGACAAAACCAGTTGCCTTTGGCCTGCTTAGGGGCACTAGGTGAAGAAAGAACATGGAGGCAGTGCAATTATTCTGCTCTGGCACAACAACTGAGAGCAAAAGCAGCATCAAAGGCTTTCCTCTCAGCCACACTGCTCCCTCTGAGGAAAACACTGTCTGTGTGAACAGCACTGGAGAGGCTGCACATACTGCAGCCGACGCTTCCAACACCGTGGATACACACACACACACACACACACACACACACACACACACACACACACACACACACTCACTCACTCCCTCTTTCCATCTCACACACACAAACGATATATACACCGCATCCCATAACACCGCAAAGCTCTGTGGAGTGTTGCCAGACTCTATTAGATTCGCTATTAGAAAAACTTACTGAATGTTTGTGATGAGACCAAAAGGATGCTTGCTTTTGGCATTTGTACTTCTATACATAATATATAAATGCTGGGCTGTTGGAATGTGTAGGATTACAAATGTTAAAGCACCTTCACATCACATATACAGATCTGTATAATATCACATTTTGTGTATGTCCCCAATTATGATACTATAGTGCTTCCTAAAAAGGGTTTTAATGAAATCTACATTTATTTGTTTGTGGGATTTTCACCTGTTTATTCTGAAGAACATGTTTGAGGTTGGACACTGATGTTGTTTTAGCATCTGTTCATCCCAAATGGGTTTAATGGGTTTAACACTGGCTTAGCGCTGGGAATCCAGGTTCGAATTCCAGTTTCAATGCCCTCCTCGTGCCAGTATAGTTCCACTTCCAGTAAAGATGGACTTTGTAGTTCTCAAATTCCATTCTGTAGTCCATCTGTTAGTGTTCTACAGAACATACTGTGTACGTCCACTTTACTCTGTTCTAATGGTCAGAACCCCAATAGTAGCACCACAGAGCAGGGGTTATTAGGTGGGTGCATTATTCCTATCCCAGCAGTGTCACTGAGGTATCACTAAAACCCCCTCACCACATCAGTGTCACTGCAGAACTGACAATAACAATCCACCACCCAAATGTTACCTGTTCTGTGATGCTGCTGAGAACCAACAGGGACTAACAACAACAAAGAACACAGATGGACTACAGTCTGGAATTGTAGAACTACAAAGTCCATCTATATGATAAGTGGAGAAAATAGTGAATATAGCAAGAAGGGGGCGTGGCCTAATTTTTGTTTTGTATATATCAAAAAATGTTTCAGGTAGGTGGCACGGTGGCTTAGTGGTTAGCATGTTCTCCTCTCAGCGCTAGGGATTCCCAGTTTGAATCCCAATCTGGGTGGAGTTTCCATTTTCTCCCCGTGTCTGTGTGGGTTTCCTCCGGGTTCTCCGGTTTCCTCCCACAGTCCAAAAACATGGATCAATTGAATTCTTTAAATCGCCCCATATAGAGTGTGTCTGTAGCCAGTGATAGATTGCCCCCCTGTCCTGGGTGTATCTGTCCGGCGCCCGAAACGTCCCCCCCGGCCCCCCGGCCCTCCGGCCCTCCGATCCTAATAGAGGATAAAGCGGAAGATAATGGATGAATAATGGATGGATGTTTCAGGTAACTGTTAGATTTATGTTGTGCTTAGAGATAATATTGCACTGCATTATATAGCAGGTTAAAGTTGGAGGTTACACGGTGTATTAATTTTAATATAATAAAAAAAATGCTTTAACTGAATCGGCGCAGTGGGGTAGATTTTTATACAGGCAGATAAAAAGGCAGCTCTTTCTGTTAGGGTCCTATCTCTCATAGACCGCTGCACGTTGCAGGCTAGTGTTTACGGGTTGGGCTCGATCCCAATTGCCTTAGATCCGTTAATTAGTCCCCTAAATAGGACACAGAGGCGGGATGCTGCTCTCTGCGCAGTGCAGATATGTAGGGATCGTGTAGGCGTTGAGCACGCAGCCTGATTAAACCGGCGTCAGG
>JAFMOD010000210.1:1254590-1277757 GCA_019802435.1 Corydoras maculifer
CTATCTATCTATCTATCTATCTATCTATCTATCTATCTATCTATCTATCTATCTATCTATTTTTTTATTTATTTTCATTCATTCATTATCTCCCGCTTATCCTCTATTAGGGTCGCGGTGGGGTTCCCCATGCCCATCCAGGGGAGAACGTCTCGGGCGCTGGGCAGATAGACCCAGGACAGGGCGCCAATCCATCGCTGGGCACACACTCACTCACACACACACTCTATAGGGGGCAATTTTTTTTGAGAATTCAATTAACTTATTCCATGTTTTTGGACTGTGGGAGGAAACCGGAGAACCCGGAGGAAACCCACGCAGACACGGGGAGAACATGGAAACTCCACCCAGATGGGGATTCGAACCGGGAATCCCTAGCGCTGAGAGGCGAACGTGCTAACCACTAAGCCACCGTGCCGCCTATTTTTTATTTATTTATTTATTATTTTTTTAACAAACACATGGCACGGTGGTTTAGTGGTTTAGCATGTTCTCCTCTCAGCACTAGGGATTCCCGGTTGGAATCCCAATCTGGGTGCCATGTTCTCCCCGTGTCCGCGTGGGTTTCATCAGGGTTCTCAGGTTTCCTTCCACAGTCCAAAAACATGCATCAAGGTCAATTGTATTCTCCAAATTGCCCCTTATAGAGTGTGTGTGTGTAAGTGTGTGTCCAGTGATAGATTGGCATCCTGTCCTGCGTGTATCTGCCCAGCGCCCGAAACGTTCTCCCCTGGATGGGCATGGGAAACCCTGTAATTATTAGAATTCATTATTTAGGGGAAACGTCATTAACCTTGATGTGAAAATGTCTTTTTTCTGTGTGACTATTCTCCTTTACAGAGTGACAGAGCTTGACTTTTTGCCTGGATTAAAGTTGAAACCGTATTATTTATTTGGTGTTATGATTTTCAGATGCTTCAGTTAGTCAGGTCCAGATTTAGAACTGGTATGTTCTGATTGAATAATATTAGCTGAAAAAAACCTAGATATATTTTATAACAAGATTATTCCATCAGTGTATTTTTTTTTCCCCCAATGGAATGTGTATATTGCAGTATGTCAGAACAGAGGGTCATCAAGTTTACACTGTGAGCTGTAGACGGCTGGTACACAGGGTTGCTTCTTGAAGGTCTTTGTGTTGCGTTAGCTCGGCGTTACAATTTGTTGACCAACAATTAATGCGACACTAGAGGATAAGATTAGTGTGATGTGCTGCAGAAATGTGTTAGTGTGTAAACGTGTGTGTGTGTGAGCATGAGAAGTTATATGATGTATAATAATATCATGGGAGGCACTGTGGCTTAGTGGTTTACATGTTCTCCCCGTGTCTGCGTGGGTTTCCTCCGGGTTCTCCGGTTTCCTCCCACAGTCCAAAAACATGCATCAAGGTAATTGAATTCTCCAAATTGCCCCATATAGTGTGTGTGTGAGTGAGTGTGTGCCCAGTTATCGTTTGTCGCCCTGTCCTGGGTGTATCTGCCCAGCACCCAAAACATTCTCCCTTGGATGGTAAAGGGGAACACCCCCGCGACCGTGATATAGGATAAAGTGGAAGATAATGGATAGATAATAATATAATAATAATTGAAATGTTTTTATAATAAACATTGTTTGTAAAGAATTTCCCATTGTTTTATTTTAAATTTATTGCATTAATTCTGAGTAAAAACAGAATTAATGAGGTTTTTACTTTTTATTTGCATTATTAATTTTAAACGAATTTAAAATTAACTCTTAATGTTTAGTTACTATATTAAAATACGGAACCACATTAGAAACTTGATTCCACAGACGACTTCAAAATTTTAGAATTTATTTATTTATTGTTTTTAATACTGACAGTAGCTGTTTTTGTCTTTGTTTGTATATTCCTCTTGATTTTGAACACAAGCTCGGCTCTCTTAATCTCGATCGTCATCAGTTTTACTGCAGCCTTCTATTTAGATTTAATTAGCCCTTCTTTGCTGTATGAGTTGTGTTGCTTTGCCTTTCTCATTAAAAAAAATCATTCCAATTAGGCAAAATATTTGGCCAGCTTATTAATAATGAGTTTGGATTGGGAAATTAATTTGTTTCATGATATTTTAATAGTTAAATGTTTATTGTGTATAAATTTCATCGTCTTGTTGCTGCCACCTGCGTTCTTTATTGTTGGGACTATACTGAACTCCATCAGAGCTGATTAAAGAGTGTGTTTTTAATATTAATCAGGTTGTTGGGATTATACAACGTTGAGGTTTTTCTGTTTTGTGCTGAACAGTGTAATGTTTTTTTTAATGTGAGTGTACATAAAGGTACACATAATGGTTTGTTCATGCATTTTTGAACTAAAGCGGATTTCCATTGATCACCTTCAGTACCCATCTTTTTTTTTTTTTAAATTTTTTAAAAATTTATTTATTTTTTAAATTCTGAATTTTGCACGTAGTGCAGTGTCCATAATATAGTTTTTGGCGGATGATCATTGCGGTTTGGCGGTTTTTGTTTCATCTGTTTACTGCTACAAATGACTGTGATTGGACTTAATAAGCTCACTGTTTATCCTGCTGATAATGCCGATCAGCCTGAAAGTAGAAATTAATTATAAAGATTTGTGATTTGTGGGGAAATAAAACGCACGTGAAGCAAATGTGTAAGGTGTCCAAACTTCAGAAATTCACAAGAATTAGTTTGTTTTTTTAAAGGCCTTTTTAGTGTAGGGGAGTCAGAACTACATTTGCCGGATCTTCTTCTTTCCATTGCAGAGCTTTTGAAGACTTTGGATGTCTTCTACTCAGCATTCGCTCCAGTTTGATTTATGTTGGATTGAATGAAAAAAGCTCGTCCGGTAATTAGCTGTTGAAACTCCCTCCTAGGAAAAGAGCATTTTGGCATCAAAAAAATATGTTCTGTTTAGAAAGTGTGATATTTTGAAAGATACATCCTTGCAGTTTGAAATAATTAGATGTTATTAAAATCTTTTTGGGAAATGACACTTGAACGCAGATGAAAGAATATTTTTGGTGTTGTACTATAACACCCCTCTGTTCTTTCGCTGTGTGTGGAGTAAGGGAGGATTGTGGTTCATACTGTGATGCAACAGTGCCACCTATAGCTGAGTCTGATACATAGTTCATGCACTTTTTTTTTAATCTCTTCTCCCTCTTTCAAGAATATTTTGGTCCTTTGCGAAGATCAAAAAGGTTTTTATGGCAGTGTTGTCAATGGGGAGAAAAGGGTTTTTAGCAGTGATGTTAATCGAGCAGTGACAATACAGCCTTGCACCGGTTGTCCCTCCTCCGGTCACCGTCTGCGACTCTCGGGCTTTTGATGTGTGTAATCTGAGAGACAGGAGACATGACAGAGCCTGACCATGCAGTGATGAGTCTGATCTCTCAACCTGACTTTCCGAAGGAGAGCTAACAATTCTGTCAGTGGAGGGATCTTTCATTTTTTACAGGTGCTGATTACAGAGATTTAGAAAGGTGCTTTCTTAAGCATGTCTTTTAAATCTGAGACTCGGTTGAGAGTTGATTTCTCTTGATATAAGGATAAAAAATAAATAAAAAAGGCACAAATAATCATCTACTTGATAATTGTATAATTTTAATTAGATGGATAAATATCGAGCAAAGCCGATTGTGTCAGTAATCATTAAAATAAAGAAAAGGTCGACTTCTGGAAAGCCGACGATTAAATTCTGCTTCCGTCAGCTCTGACAGGCTGCGTTCCTTCAACTGCGAAAAATGACACATCAGATGCTTCGTGCTCATAGATCTTTGCTGGGCTTTGCGTGTGACTGATATTAAAGCTTTGGTTGGTTGTTTGTGTGTTTACAGAATCGGCATTCCTGTTCTGGCCTCTGACCAAGGCTGTGTCTGATTTCCTCAGACAAATGAGCTGCTATCTTCTCTAATTATTTAACTTCGTATGTCTAATCTTAATGGTGCCTGACATTGTTATGGTTCATAAATTGTGAAATTCCCCACTTCGTTGTTTTAAAAAGTTGCAAGAAAGTTCAGGGTTTACATTTAGTTAGGGATCTCTGCATGTCCACGCTGTCCATGACTTTTTTTTCATTCCGATTTTTAAATTGGAGTTATTATATTGTTCCTGTGACGGTATTCCTTGGTTTCATTCTGTCATATTAAACTCTTATGTAAACAAACTAAAAAATTATTTTATTTTTTAGCTAAACATTAGCTATTTGTATTAAAGAGACTAATTATTTTAATAAATATCTATTAAGGCACGCCTGTTGTGTGTAAATGTAGTTGCAGTGTTTATCACTGTTTCTGTATTTTAATACTTCGAGTCTAAAATGTAGGCAGAAACAAAGCAGGGAAAAAAAGGTTAGCCCTAATTAAAGTTAGTCTTGCCGTGGTTAAAGCAGCTTAATCAGAATCAGAAAGCTTTATTAATCCCTGAGAGAATTACATATTTATTTGGGTTTTTTCGGAATCAAAGAGAAGTTTATGGAAATACAGGAGGTACACTGCCTGAACTCTGAGAGGAAATAAAGTGAGATTGTGCAAGTTAAGAAAATAACAACTTAATGATAAACTACACACTTTGTTTTTATAAATTACAAACTATTTAGAACCAACAGGCACACAATAAAACAGCTGGGATTATAGATCTCAAGACTCAGTAGATTTAATTTACTACCACAGAATGTCATCTAAAATATGAAATCAAATTATTCTTATAAATAGGTGTGTGAGTGTGTGTGTGTGTGAGAGAGAGAGAGAGAAAGTGTGTGTGTGTAAGAGAGAGAGTGTGTGTGTGTGTGTGTGAGAGAGAGAGAGAGTTTGTGTGTGTGTGTGTGTGTGTGTGTGTGTATATATATATATATATATATAATGTGTGTGTGAGAGAGTGTATGTGTGTGCGTGTCCTATACAAATCCGTATTGTTGCTTTAAATCCCACATCATTTGACATACTTTCTCTTTAGGACCTTTCAGAGGTTTATATTTTCTGTAAACACCGAAAGGTGACACGAGTCTCGGCACCTCGAGCAGAACTCAGTGATTGGTGGAGAGAGTGATTAGTGCTTTTGTGTACACGGAAACTTCTATTTAAGTGATTTCTCTCCGTTCGGTATATAAAGTTTATATAAACCACTAAGAGCTGATCCAGTACCTGTAAATTAACGTTTACATCATTTACAGGAAAGGTCTTCAGAAGCCTGGGATAGAAAGGGGGTAGTATTAAAATAGAAACATAGAAAATAAGAATAATTAAAGGTTCTTTGGCAAATATGAACAGATCTGCAGTCAGATTTAAAGCTGATAATCTGATGGAACAAATGTCATGGATAACGAGTGTCTTAATCAAAGCTAAAGATAATTCAAAGCAATATCTGTTTAACACCTCATGGGACGTCAAGTCCAGTTGTACATTCAACTCGATGTAAAAATCATTTTGGAGTGAATAATTTTCGTCAGGCTGCTGCTTTGTTAAGCGTTAATTGATTACTCTGCGTCCTTCTTTTGTTTGCCACACTTGCATCGCTTGCACACATAGGAACTCCGAGGAACCGATTTGTTTTTGGCTAATTTAAATAACACCCGAATGATATTTATGTCCAATCTCATTTCCTGATATATATATATACACGCTGGAAAACTTGATCCCCCTCGTATTCTGTTCACCTGACAGAAGGTTATTTCCAGAAGCAGGATGTAGCTGGACCTTTTTTTATTCCTTTCGCTGCATCTGACCTGTCATGGAAATTCACAGAAGAGCAGAGCGCCGTCGCTTTGTAGACAAACACTTCCTTCCGTCGGCATGTTTTAAACAACACGGCCGTTTCGGTGCAGCTAATCCAGGTGTTTAAATGCACTCCTGGGCCCCTGCGGTCCACATTATCGACATCATCAGACGAGGTTGGGGCCTCGTGAGAACAGGGTCCATCAGGCCGGCCCAGAGCACGCGTTTGTTTTTCCTCTTTTGGCTCCTCTGTTCGTGTCTAGGCCTCGGCGCTATGGGCTAACTTTTATCCGGCGCCTTCAGAAGGCTGGCGCTGGTGGAGCACTCCCGCTGTGAGGCCGTGGGCCCTCAAGCTGCCGAGCCACGCTGATCGATCGCACCCATGCACTGAGGTGTCCTGAACGGTGCTCAGCGCTGTGCTATTGCCAAAAAAAATCAGAAGCCCACTTCTTACAAACAATTAATTAATTGATGTTTCAACTGGGTGCATATTTAATAACATTTTTTTTTATGGAGAGTGAAAGGTGGTGTATTTTATTTATTTATTTTTATTTAATTCATCCATCCATTATCCATCCATCCATCCATTTCGTTCTTGTCTCATCCACCACATGTGATATTAATGATGATAAAATTTTCTTGAATCTTGAATTATCTTGATATAACTTAAGAGATTTTTATAGAGAGCAAAGTATTTTATGTCAAAATTATAAAAGTTACAATTAAATGCTGCGAAAAAAAACATAAAAAAACAAATAACAAATCAAAACATTCAGTGTTCTTTGCTCTTGGGCCATTTTGGGAAAAATAAACTTAAAATTTAAATATTGCTGGTCTCCATAAAAAGGTTCCTTTCAAAGTCCATCCATTATCATCCGCTTTATTCTCTATTAGGGTCGTGGGGAGGGGGTTCCCCATGCCCATCCAGGGGAGAACGTTTCGGGTGCTAGGCAAATACACCCAGGACAGGACGCCAATCTATCACTGGACACACTCACTCACACAGACACACTCTATATGGGGCAATATTCAATTCAAGAATTCAATTGACCTTGATCCATGAAACCGGAGAACCCAGAGGAAACCCACGTGGACACAGGGAGAACATGGAAACTCCACCCAGATTGGGATTTGAACCCTAATGCTGAGAGGAGAACATGCTAACCACTAAGCCACCGTGCCGCCCCATTTTTATTGTATTATTATATTATTTGATTATACTTTTCTGCACTCTATGTGCTTTTAAACCCATCTCCTCACCAGTGTGTGTGCTCCTACTCTCAAACTTTTATCTCTTCTCAGCCGTCAGTGTTGTTTCTCCTGCGTTACGAATATGTGCGGTTTCGGCTTGTTTTCCCCACACGGAAGGATAGTGGAGTGGCTCAGATAGTAGCAGCTTGCATTGTTTTATGCCCAAGTGGAAGTGCAGGGACAGGATCTGTTAGGCACACAGAGCCATTTCCTCCTCCGGGATCAGACTCCCCCAAAGAGCAGATAAAGAGCTTTGCTTAAAGCCTTTGTAATTTGTATGTTTCTGCTCAATCTTGTTTAGTGATGATGAAAAAAGATAGGCCTTATCTCGCTTTGCCAAAGGCATGAGGAGAAGCTAACATCACTTGAACGTTGTCGAAATCTGTTTTTAACCCTCCCCAAGCCTTTTTTTTATTGAGCTCAGTCATTATTAATTCTGTGTGAACTTAAAAAATAACCATGGTTTGTGAATCGTTAATTCTCTCTAAATGAACATTTCTGTTGCTTTTCTTTAATTAGTCACCACAAACAAAACTGTACGTTAAAGTGTGTCAACGTCGTTACCACAGGAAACAGACTTTTAATTAACAGCAATAATTATTATGCAGAAATAAAATGATCAAGTGATCTATTTTGTGTACTTTACTTACACACAGAGGAGTTCGTCCTTCACATTTAGCTCATCCATGCAATAACACACACACACACACACACACACACACTAAGTGAAGTGAGCAACAGGGGATGAGATGATTACAGATTTTGATGGTACAGTTATATTCTAAGAAATAATCTTGATTATTATGTAATGTAATAGATTCTGATCTGCCAGAAATTTCCACCGGGGATTAATAAAGTGTTCTGATTCAGAATAATTAACTTCACTAAAAAGTGCCAGAATTTACAGGAACAAAGCATGCTTTCTTATTTCATTTACTCTGAACATGAAATCACATTTTTGTTATCCATAAAAGACATGGAAACGCTTTTTTTCTTATATGAAAAAAATGAAGGGCTCTAGATTATTAACAGAAAATATCCTTTAAAAATATTAATATAGGCGGCACGGTGGTTTAGTGATTAGCATGTTCTCCTCTCAGCTCTCGGGATTCCCGGTTCGAATCCCAATCTGGGTGGAGTTTCCATGTTCTCTTTGTGTCCGTGTGGGTTTCCTCCGGGTTCTCCGGTTTCCTCCCACAGTCCAAAAACATGGCTCAAGGTCAACTGAATTCTCCAAATTGCCCCATATAGAGTGTGTCTGTGTGTGGGAGTGTGTGCCCAGTGATAGGTTGGCACCCTGTCCTGGGTGTGTCTGCCCAGCGCCCAAAACGTTCTCCCCTAGATGGACATGGGGAACCCCCCGCGACCCCAGTACAGAATAAAGCAGAAGATAATGAATGAATAGAATATTAATATTGTAAAAAATAAAAATTAATATTGTAAAAAAAAAAAAAGTGTTTTGTTTTTCTGTAAGGACAAAGTAAACCGACGTGTGCTGCAAGTGGAACTTTATTTTATTATTCTTAGTCTTAAAGTTCCAGCTCCCGGGATAATAAGTACTTTTCTTATTATTGTCGTCATAACGATGTTGAGGTGCTTTTACAAGTAATTAGGTATAATAAATTAATCACGATTAATTGCAAAAACGATTAATTGTCTCATCTTTAGTGAGCACATGTGCCAGGAGCGGTGGGCAGCCTTGTGTACAGCACCCGGGGAGCAATTGGTCGCCTTGTACAAGGGCACTTCAATCATAGTACATGGTGGGATCAGGAATCCATTAATTAATATTAATGATGGTTGAGTAATATATACTAATTATTAGAGATCTATTTTAAGTTAAAGTCTACAATGTAATGTAAATTTTAAAATATTCAAGACAGCTAATTTTCCTCCTTTTTAAAAACTGCTGTTCCAATAGAATGTCTCATTGGTTGCATATTTATAAGGTGGGTTTTTAATTAAATGCTTTGGTATTATTTTTAGGGAAGTGAAGGTGAAGAGAGAGCTTTTAGGCTCAGTTTAAACTGAATGTGGTAGTTTATGTGTTGGGTCTAAACTCAGATCTAAGTCTTGGTAATATAAAGTACATTTAATCTGCTGTTAATGTGAATAAATACAGCATTCTGCCTTTTAACGTTTTTTCCTGAAGCAGTATGGAAGCAGTGACAGCTTGCAAGCGAATAATGAAAATGGTATTAACAAGGCTAAAAATGGTAGTCAACCCAGTTAATCCTGAATGTGTAACAAGCTACTTCGCTAGCTAAATGGCTTGAAGCAGACCAGCATAATTTATCTGACTAATACACACCACAGTGTATCCTGTTGAAATGCCTGTAGTACTGCTCGCAGAGCCACTCTAGTCCGGGGCCCTTACGCATGTTTGTACAAAATTCACTTAAGTTGTCTGATTTGTGGGGGAAAAAAAAAATTAATAAACGTGCTTTAATGAAGTGCAGCATTATTTGAGATATTTTATATGTATATATATATATATATATATATATATAAAGAGAGAGAGAGAGAGAGAGAGAGGCACAGTGGTTTAGTGATTAGCATGTTCTCCTCTCAGCACTAGGGATTCCTGGTTCGATTCCCCATCTGGGGGGAGTTTCCATGTTCTCCCCGTGTCCATGTGGGTTTCCTCCGGGTTCTCCGGTTTCCTCCCACAGTCCAAAAACATGGATCAAGGTCAATTAATCTCTCCAAATTGCCCCATATAGAGTGTGTGAGTGTGTGTGTGTGCCCAGCGATGGATTGGCGCCCTGTCCTGGTTGTATCTGCCCAACGCCCGAAATGTTCTCCCCTGGATGGGCATGGGGAACCCCCCCACGACCCTAATATAGGATTCACCTGCTGGTCAAAAGTAAAGCATAATATTATATATATATATCAAATAATGCTTTACGTTTGACCAGCAGGTGAATACATTCACTTTTCATCAACACTTCATTTCATATTAAAAAAAATAAATTATATATATATATATATATATATATATATATATATATATATATATATATATAAACATAAACATTTCATACCAAACTGCAGTATGCTCCGTTTGAAGTTATACACATTCTTAAATTATGTTAATCAACAGAGGAAAACATGCAGGTAACACAACAGATCAATAAACAACCAACAGCCAGACACATAATCTTCTTGTCCCACACACCGAAGCTAGTGATTAGTCTATCACTGATTAAGTAAAGGGATTAAATTGTGATTGACCCACTGCAGCTTTCAGCCTGATACACTGCCTGCTTGTGGGAAATATACAGCAATCAATATGAGAGAAAAAATGTGCGAGCCAGGATAAGGGACCTGAAAGATCCTGTAAAGTACGTTTGCCTGATTCATAGTTGGAATTAAGTTAATTGCCGTTGTCCTTAGCGGCTCCGTTCTTCTAAAAATGAAGACTTCTGCTCTTCATTTGATTATTAAACGTTGATAAACGAAGCTCGGTGCCCCGGCGTGCTCTGATTTAACTGAGTAAGGGGACTATGGAGCTACCAATAAAATGATATGACCTGGAGTCCGGCCAGTTTTGCTAAGAAATAAAGATACTGTGCAGCACTGATCACAGGAGCTGTCAGTTGATTTACAGGGTCACGTCAAAAAAAAAAAAAAAAAAAAAAAGAGAGGAAAAAAATGCGGCTTGCTTCACATGAGCGATAACTCTCAGTCAGCTCCACTGCCTCAGCCTGTCCAAAATCCCCTCTGATGACTGTGGAGTTTTTGTTTTCCCCCCCCCCCCCCCCCCCCCCCCCCCCCCCCCCCCCCCCCCCCCCCCCCCCCCCCCCCCCCCCCCCCCCCCCCCCCCCCCCCCCCCCCCCCCCCCCCCCTGTTTGTTTCTCCCAAATGTTATTCATTCATTCATTCATTATCTTCTGCTTTATCCTCTATTAGGGTCGCGGGGGGTTCCCCATGTCCAGAAGAGAACGTTTCGGGTGCTGGGCAGACACACCCAGGACGGGGCGACAATCTATCGCTGGGCACACACTCACTCACACAGACACACTCTATATGGGGCAATTTGCAGAATTCAATTGACCTTGATCCGTGTTTTTGGACTGTGGGAGGAAACTGGACAACCTGGAGGAAACCCACGCAGACACGGGGAGAACATGGAAACTCCACCCAGATGGGGATTCGAACCGGGAATACCTAGAGCTGAGAGGAGAACATGCTAACCACTAAGCCACCGTGCCGCCCCAACTGTTATGTTTTTGCCAAATATGCATGTTTTGCTCTGTGTAACACAGAATGTAACGAATACAGAAGATTTACTCTGACAGCCGTCTATATGAAATCACTCCAGATCTTGATTCACTTCTCATCGATCCACTGTAGTTAAGGTTTAACATGGACGCTGGTTTATTTGCTGGAAGATCCAGCCGTGACTCTGTTGTAGCTTTTCCAGATTTTTATCAAGATTCAGAGTTTTACTTTAACGTTATTTATATTATTCATTCTCCCAGGCGGAACGGTGGCTTAGTGGTTAGTATGTTCGCCTCCCAGCGCTGGGGATTCCCAATGTCCGCTTGGGTTTCATCCGGGTTCTCCGGTTTGCTCCCCCAGTCCAAATACATGGATTAAGGTCAATTGAGTTCTCGATATTGCCCCATATAGAGTGTGTTTATGTGTGCAGTGATGGATTGGCGGCCTGTCCTGAGTGTATCTGCCCAGCGCCCGAAAAGTTCTCCCCTGGATGAGCATGGGAAACCCCTCCCCCCCCCCCCGCAACATTAATAATAAGACGATAAAGCGGACGATAATGGATGGATGGATTCACTGGACAGTTGACACACAATGCACACTATATAGGGGCAATTTAGAGCATCCAATTCACCTTAAATCCATGTTTTTTGACTGTGGGAGAATACCGGAATGTGGATGATCCATGATCCATCGTTTCACACTCCTTTTTATTACAATCTCTCAATTTTTAATACCATTTTTTTTATTACAGTCTTTTTTCTGATTCCAAAAATTGGCAGACCTTTTCACAAGGGTTCTTGGCGTTCCGGTACCGTACAGGCTTTTAGACATCTGGCTGCTTCAGCATCCTGATGACGGTGGTGTTCTTTTCTTGCAGTCTGATTCATTGCAGCCGTGGTCTAGTCCTTGAGGCTTTTGTTTAGTACCTTTGCAGTGAATTTGGCCATTTAACATGAGCTCCTTTTAGAGCCATTACATAAACCAGTGTTCGCTTTATTTATTCCTTTGTGAAAACTGAAAGTTGAGAATAACAGAGTTATTTAGAGTTAATACACTAAGGTGAAATGAAGGGATTGAACAATTGGATCCATGTTAAATTGATTGATTGATTTTTATTTATTATCTGAACTTTGGCGCTGATGGGCGGGGGGGTTCCCCATGCCCATCCAGGGGAGAACGTTTCGGGCGCTGGGCGGATACACCCAGGACAGGGCGCCAATCTATCACTGGGCACACACTCACTCACTCACTCACAGAGACACACTCTATATGGGGCAATTTGGAGAACTCAACTGACCTTGATCCATGTTTTTGGACTGTGGGAGGAAACCGGAGAACCCGGAGGAAACCCACACAGACACGGGGAGAACATGTAAACTCCACCCAGATTGGGATTCCAACCGGGAATCCCTAGTGCTGAGAGGAGAACATGCTAACCACTAAGCCACCGTGCTGCCCTCATTCCAAAGACATGCCATTAGATATCATTGACATCAGAACATTTTGACATAAGACAGCACTTGTAACCTGCTGTAGCACAAACCAAAAAAAATGAAATTACAGTTTGGCATATTTACCCCATTTAGTAAGTGTCTCTTGCCCCTAAACTTGTCTTTGAAGAATCAGAAACTGGTGAATATGATTGCAATTGTTTTCACTGACATTAGCGAAAGTTCTAAACTCATTTCTTTGGAATGAATCAGTCACTGAGTCTGAACGTCTAACTGACAGTTCCTGTTTCTAGATGTTCGATGGGTTGCCCCACCGTTACCATAACACACAAAAGGGCTGAAGCTGAACCTGATCCAGTGGATTCATCTAACGTCTTTAGTTTTAAAATGTGAACTCTAAGGGAATGACTCCGTATGAATTTCTACATTCCAGTGAACAGTTTTCCATAAAGGTTGGCATGAAAAGATGCTTTTTTTTAATGACCAGTTCAAATGAAACCTTTGCTTTGTGCTTGCTTTGGCCGTCCGTCGCTTTGCGTCTGGCAGTATGTTTATGTATCCATATATATTTAAGAGAAAACTCCTGAAACGTTAATCTCTTCACTTTTTAACCTTGATGAAGTTCTACATTTTCCAGCTGTATGGTATGGCATATTTATGCCCGAGCCTACCTGTGAAAACAGAACTGTCAGAGTAAATGAATTACACCTCGCCCCGTGTGTGCACTGTAGGCTAGCAGATCTCATACCACTCGGCCCACGTGGCCTTCCCCGAAAAAAAACAGCAACAATTGTAATGGAAGGTGTTGAAAGGGCCCTCTGTTTCTCACACTGGATCTCAGGAGTAAGTTTTTCAGCAGGGTCATCATTGTTTTGTGGCCTCTGTGACCTCAAAGTAAACTGTTATGGCTGGAAAACAATGGCCAGTATAAGCTACTGGTCTATATCACATTCCATCAGACACTGCACCTACTGGGCTTGTGTAATATATCCGTTCTGCCTGAAGTGTGTGCTTCACTCATCAAACTGATTTATTTCAGAGTGAGGGATGTGTTGTCCATTACAAAACTTGTACTAAAGATACTACACACTACGTTTCAACGTAAACCCTTTAGTTTCACAGAAAACCACTGGTTTATATATATATATATATAGTGTGTAATATATGTATTAGTGTGTATGTGTGTATATATATTAGTGTATATATGAAATTAAAGTAGTAATTTAATGTGAATGTTTATAATATTAATATAAAAATGTTTAAAATTTATTAATAGATAAATAATGCATAAGCCAGATTGGATAATAATCAGTTTTGATTATACTACAGTATAAGTGTTTTTTATTTATTTTTTTGTTGATTTTTTTTTTTTTTAAGGTACTGACTTGTGGTTTTCTCTTATTTGTAAGTCGCTTTGGATAAAAGCATCGGCTAAATGACAAAATGTAAATGTGTATAGACATTATTTGTAGTATATGTATCCTTCTAAAATGTGTCCATATATTTGACCTCTTGCATTGAGCGTTGGCTTCAGCTTCCTCTTTGACCATGTCCAGGATTATAACAGAGGATGTGAATGATCTCTACATTAAAATATGCAAATGTTTGTTCCGTTTAGATGATGTTAACTTATTTCACAGAAAATAAATAAACTATAGATCTGGACCAGGAGCCAGCAAACTTTTGTATAAGATTATGTAAATTGATTGTTGGCTATTATTCAACACTTAAAGCATTTATTCGAATTTAGTGAAAAGAGGCATTATGAGTTGTTTGTGGTTTTTCTGTGTCATGTCTGTCCATGTTATTTATGGTGTGTGATGTCATCAAAAAAAGAAAAACGCTCTAAAAGGTTTTCAATTAATCTCGGGAAACCTTTTTAATCTTGTTTTGAATATATATTTAAAAAAATTTTTTTTTAAAATACTTTTATGTTACTTTTGCGCTGACAACATTAAACAGCGTTAATGTTGATGGAGTTCTGTTGACGGTCATACAGAACTAAAAATGGTTTTCAGTTAGGAAAAAAATAGACTGCAGTAGAATTAAGAGTTTCTTAAGAAATACACAGATAAAAAGGTTAAAAACAGAATTCTGGAATTTATATTTTTCCTATCTTACCATCCCACTATTACAGTCTAATAAATATTATCTCTTAATAATACTGGTATTATATTTATTATAGGTAATTTATTATATTATTATATTATATTTATTATAGGTAATTTAAGGTTAAGTTGTTTCTGCATTTATATTCATATAACTTTTTTCTTCTGATAATAATATTAAAATTACACCCTGTTTAAATATAAAAAAAAAATATTTCAAAAAACCCTCATTGATCTACATAAATTTAGCTAAATTAATGCAACAATATGATAATAAATAAATACATTAATTAATATATATATATATATATATATATATATATATATATATATATAAAGAAAATTGCAAAATTGTAATGGGTACTTTAGGACATTAACACTGTTTAGGATGAAGACAAGAATCAGCTTAAGCTTAAAATAAAAGTCCAGCTCTAATGGAAAACACTGATGTGATGGACAGGACAGTGGACAGACCGATCTCCTGACGAAACTCCATAAATGGTTCAGTTTGCACATTCACTCTCTTAATGTCAGATAAACGTGAACATTGACAGTGCCGGGAGCCACCTGCAAACCCGCCGCTGAAATGGTGTGCTTGCTCAAGTCTTCTTTTAGCTTTTTACAATTTGCTTTTGGATTAAGTTTCCCGGAGCTGCCTGGTCCAGACATGTCTGCAGCAGTTTGACATCTTTTCCACTTGTGGATGATCTTTTGGACAGTGGGATGATTGATTTAGAACTTAGAACTGTCTGTCTGAACCCCTCAGTTTTATCAGACAGAAATACCGTAAAGACGTCTCACGCTTTATTTCTGTGTGCAAGTATCTTTAAAAAAAAAACATTTTATAGAATGTCTGTTTTTTTTTTACATAACTGACACAAAGTTGACCTTACCCTTACTACAGCTCAGTGTAAAATTTCATTATGATTATAATACAGTCATTTTCTTAGGAAGCAAAACACAGGGTGCATAATATAAAACTTCTTACAGTATATTAAATCCCTTTAAAATAAAAAATGAAATTTCTTCTTATTTATACAATATTAAATGTCATATTCATTACTTTATATGTGCAATAATACAAGAATGTTTCCCTTTGTAAATTATAAGTTAAAATTCTAGTGTTTTAGTAGTTCCTTTTTCAAGCTTATCTTGGAAATACTCATTTTCATACACACAGCTTTTTTTTAATTTATTTTTTTATACCTATTTTTCTACATGCTGCTACATTTAATGCCAATTTCCCCCTGTGGAATAGTACCAGGTTATCTTATCTTATCTTATCTTATCTTATCATATCTTATCTTATTTCCCAACGATATAATTAAACGTGTAACCATCCTGTTGTTTTTGCTAGTTTTATGTAGTTTGGACAAGTTCCATGTTCTGTTGAATTTCCCAGTGAACACATCCTCTACAAGAATCAAACATCTAATGCATCGTTTTTTATTCTGAATTTAACTTGTGCTAAATTCTCATGTAAAGTAAAGTAATTATGTATGATTAAAGTTTAGTATATATTTTATTTATTCTTTTTTGTTTATTTATTAAATTGGGTCAATTCAGCAATAATGGAAAGAAATGAATGTACGGAATTTGATTTGTCATCAAATTTAACAAATTTTAATTATAATAATAGTTTACAAAATTAAGAAAATGTGTCCAGACTTTACAGGTCTTTTGCAGGTCTTTCTGTAGTCATTTAATAGCATTTTGGGAGATTTAACCATAGAAATGTAACATGACAAAAAGTGCAGAGGAGTCTGAACTCAATAAACTGAAATTCAACTTCAAAATGATTATGGGTTTCGACCAGAAATGCAAATAGTTTCTTATCCTAAAATAATATTGAAGGCCGTTATTTTTGTTTATAGTTTTTGGATCATTCCACCTTAACTTTATTTAAAATCTAAAAGCTGGGAGACTTTATTTAACCACTGGCCTGTGAATGTAAACATTTGGAAATCAGCATTTTTTTTTTCAACTGGTGAAGCTTGTGTGGAGGCTTGCTTGGTGCTTGACCCTGAACAGAGAATGACCCATAATTCTGAGCTTCTGCTGCTGCTGCTGTAGTGTGTCACCTTGTCATGGGAACATTCTGCTGTTAAGTAGAGGGCAGAGAGAAAAACAAGAAGGTCCTCATGCTTTTAACAAATCCTCTATGTTTTTCTCAGACAGCAGTGAGGTAATGTGTGTGTGTGTGTGTGTGAGAGAGAGAGCGAGAGACCCTGAAGGTGTTTTTTCACTATTTGTCTGACCTTACATATATGGTTCTGACAGGGTCTTCTATCCACGCAGTGCTCTGTGTACAGAGAACCAATCCCATTACATACAGGACCACAGCTGATATAATGTGGGACCTATTAAAAGCATGTCTTGCTTGTTCCTTCACTGATGGATACAGTGGATTAAGAAGGTGGGGCTGAAGTGTGGATAAGGGCGCCACTAAGAGACAGTAAGGGCATGCTGCATAGCTTAATGGTCCTACATGCCCTTGAGCAAACTGTCATTCAAAGCACTTTAATTAATTTTCCCTTCCCTCTGCCTAGTCATGCTTATGAAATGGTGAATGTGTGTGTGTCTTCGGTATGGACCCAGTTAATTATAGTTAAAAGGAAACCAACTTGGTTAAATTAAATAAAGGCTACAGCAACTTGAACTCTTGTTTTGATTCTAAAGGTGTAGTGATGTCGCATCGGCGGCATTTTGCTGAGTTTGTTGGGCTGTCTAATGGAACGTTGTGCAAACCTCAGCTCTACCAAGTTACCGCTGTGGACCCTCGAGCACCTTAAACCTGCTTTTAAGCGTCTTTTTGCGTCAGTAGTTTAGAAAATAAGTTATGATATGTAAAAGAATTTATTTGAACCTGTGTATATATTTAATTGCTATAAAAGCTTATGATGCATGTTAGTATTGTAGTTTTCTGTGTATAATGGCTGGCAATAAAGGCTGTGCTGTCACACAACATTTTAACTGAATTAAACTTTATTTCAATATAATAAACTTTTATAGGAAACGGCATGCCTACCGTGTGATATGACAATGCTGTAAAATTTGAATCTATTAACTTAATATTCATGTTATTCGATAATTACGTTAAAGCTACTCATGTTAACACTCCCAAGAAATGTTGATGTCAATGAATATTTTTGGAACCCAGGATCATCTTACTGATCCTTGGGCCATCTTGCTGCCACGTAGTCAGAATTTTGTCATCTGCGTAAATGCCTTGGTAAATAAAGCAGTAGCTACATACCTACAAAGAAAAAAAACTGATCCGGAAGAACATTTCAAACTTTTATCAGTTATGTACTGAAATAGTAAGCTACTTTTGACTCGTGGGAAAATGTGGCTCTTGGAGATCTCTTCGAGGTCAGACTCGTGGTTTGCAGGTCACTTGGAGGTCTGCCTCGGATTTTCCCAGTTAAGAGCCGTAGTTCAGTTTTAATTAATTAAGTCCACACTAAAATATTCAATCATTTATATAAATCAGGATTCCAAGAGGAATTATATTTAAAATATTAACTACAATATACTTTTAAAGGTCTAATACCCAAATAAATCATACTTTACAGATAATAAACAGATAATACTTTATTATCACCCCTATATCAGCTTCATCTGTTTATCTGTGTGTCTGGTAAAAAGTTTGCAAATGCTATTTCCCCCACTTCCCGTTATCCTATTAAGCTGAAACGTTGCACAATTGTTCATAGTCGATGACAACACATGAATCAGTTAATAAAAATTATACTTCACAAGCAGAATTAATTACTTTTGATGACAATACATGATGGGTAAAGTGATTTTAACATGATATAGTGGTGGTTTTTCAACAAAAAAATTAAAAAAAATTTTGCTTAGTGGTTAGCATGTTCTCCTCTCAGCTCTAGGGATTCCCAGTTCGAATCCAAATCTGGGTGGAGTTTCCATGTTCTCCCTGTGTCCGCGTGGGTTTTTTTCGGGTTCTCCGGATTCCTCCCACAGTCCAAAAACATGGATCGAGGTTAATTGAGTTCTCCAAATTGCCCCATATAGAGTGTGTCTCTGTGTGAGTGAGTGTGTGCCCAGTGATGGATTGGTGCCCTGTCCTGGGTGTATCTGCCCAGCGCCCGAAACGTTCTCCCCTGGATCAGCATGGGGAACCCTAGTAGAGGATAAAGCGGAAGATAATGGATGGATGGCGGTCTGTTAAATCCTGTGTTATTCAGTGCACGCTCTTAGATAAATCCTCATGATGTTGCAAGTTTTAAAAAAAAGCCCTTCAGTCCCAGGAAGTATTTATGTTCATTGTTATTGATACTTTGTAATAGCACATTAGCAGGATTGTAAAATCTGTTGCTCCCAAGTTGAGTTTCATATAATATTCATTCCTCCCAAATAGACCCATGTGTCAGTTTTCCCCTCATTGCTTAAGGTAATTATTTCTCTTTTTGCATCACATGCGTGCTTTAATCACTTAACATCTTTATCATCCATCTCAGTGCATTCGTTTTTTTTATGAACGACGGTTGGGGCTTTGATTTAATGAATTTGACAATTAGTGAGTCGTGTTAATGAGTGTTAGGGGCTAAGGAGCTTCATTGACAGGGCTTTGGGCCTCGGAGCTGCACTGCTCCCAGCTGCAATGCTTCATTTCTGCCTGTCCTGCCCAAAGCATGAAAAATGATCATGAGGGGAGGACAGACGAGGAATTAAAAAAATAGTAGAATGGAAATTTTAGAAAAGACAATTAGCCCAGACTAAATTTAACCACAAAGCTCATAAATCACTGATCCTGCTTCATGTAAAGACATGGTTATGTTGTGAATATGTTTTCAGTTCATGCAAAACCGCCTTCCTCCAAGTTAATAGCCACTCACATACGCTTGGGTAGGAATCCTCATCCTCAAATAATGTGCAACTACGAGCAGCGTTGGTGAAATTTTAGAGGCAGAGATTGTACGCCGTCCTGATGAAGTAAGTAACGTTAGTCTTCCTCATTCCTGTCAGTCTTCCAGCAGTGGGTTGAATGGGATGAAAACAAAGCAGCCTCCAAAAATAACCTCCGACTTGAGTCTCATCATACTTGGCTTTGTTTATGAAAGGTCTGGGACTCCAAACTCCGACTGGAAAGAAATGGGTGTGAGAATGTTTCTCTCGGTTCAATCATGTTGTGCGTGGAAAGACAGAAGCGCTATTATTATCCAGTCAAATTTGGTTTCTGGAGTTGTTTGGAAATTGTTACAACTTGCCCGAAAACCCATATGTCAGTTATTGTTGGAGCCTTTAGTTATAGTGTATTAGTTTCTAGTCTGTTTTGTTCTCTTCTAGGTGGGAAATTTTTCTAGATCAATTTAAATTTTTATTTTTATTTTTTAATTTAATCCCAAAATCCTGTGTCACAGCCAATAACACGTCCACACACAAAAAAAACCTCAAGTTGTCATATAATATAAAGCCGGCCACAAAAACAAATGAACCTAAGAAAGCACTGACAAAAATGAACATGAATGCGTTACATTGATTATTAAGGATTTTTTTTTTTTTTTGCATTAATCACATGGTGCCATGTTTAATATGCATCCATCACATTTTCAGGTTTTTAATATGTGCACCAATATTTCATTCCAGCACGAGGCTGACATAGCTGGACCCTCGACTTGTTCTCTCTGCCCCCTGTTACAACCATGCCTGGAGCTGCATGTCTGTCGCCCCCCCCCCCGACACACACACACATGCAATCACATTTACACATATATATTCTTTATCTGATCGACTTGTGTGTGAAAGTCCATGTCAGCCCCGGGCTGGGCCAGGATTTCATTTAAAAAAGTATCAAAGGTTTCCACGTTGCTCTTTTTAATCAGCATGTTTATCAGGCAGAGAAAAATTGCAGGAAGGACCACAGGGAGAGGGGAGGGTTATCTTAAGCACCAGTAGCCTGGGAAATTGATAATAGCTACAAGGTAATTTACTGCCAACTTGTGCATCCCTGCGCGTGGGGCTGCCCCCATTCTAATTACAGCGCATGTAATGTCCTAATGAAGCGTGTGTGTGCATGAGCCTTTGTGTCTGTGTGTGTGTGTGTGTGTGTGTGTGTGTGTTTCTGCAAACTGTCCTCTTTTTGCAGATGGAAGAAGAACTCATTTCAGCACTCGGTGGAAATTTGCTCTTCCCTCCAGTGTGCTGATGTATTTATGGACCTGTTTAGATAAAACATTTTGAAAATGTTAATTGTGCACTTGCACTACGTCTGGGTTTCGGTTGAATCGCCTGCCTGCAGAGCTGCTGCTTTGGGTTGGGTTATTATCGTTTTGCAGGCTAGTCTCAGAGTTCAAGCTGTTTTAAAAGACTCGAAAAAACATTTTACATCCGCTGATTTTTATTTAATTATATATGTAGTTAAAATCTGGCACCAAAAAAAAGTGAAGCTCCAAGTAAAGTGTGTAAATCATGGTCATTAAAAAATATACAGACAGAGGGTGAATATGAATCTCATTCCATTAAAGATGCAAAAATATCTGAATGCTTATGTATTTTATTTAGTTTAATATAGATGATAATTTGCTTGTAAAAGATTCTTACTCTGCGTCTTACTTAATTAGTGGTAGGATTTGATTAATTTTGTTATATAAAATATACAAAAAATAGTGAAGCTACTATTTCCTCTTATAACCTCTGATTTATATGGTAATATTTACATATAAATATGTATAACTACATGTATAACACTCTCATATTCCAACTCCAGAAGTTTTAATGACGTTCTGATCCAAATGTGTCCCACAAAATATTAATGACCATAAACTACAAACCACTGGCCCACTAGAGGTGGCTGCAGAATTATTATTAGTAGTTAATTAATTTGTTTACTTAGCATGTTCGCCTCTCAGCACTAGGGATTCCCGGTTCGAATCCCCATCTGGGTGGAGTTTCCATGTTCTCCCCGTGTCTGCGTGGATTTCCTCCGGGTTCTCCGGGTTTCTCCCACAGTCCAAAAACATGGATCAAGTCAATGAGTTTTCCAAATTGCCCCCTATAGAGTGTGTCTGTGTGTGTGAGTGTGTTTCCAGTGATAGATTGGCACCCTGTCCTGTGTGTATCTGCCCAGCGTCCGAAACTTTCTCCCCTGGATGGGCATGGGGAACCCCACCGCGATCCTAATATTGGATAAAGCAGAAGATAATGGACGGATGAAATGTTTGTTTACTTGACCACATTAAGTTACTAAGTTACTTGTCATCGACGATGAACAATTTTGTAAAGTTTCAGCTTATTGGGATAACGGGAAGTGGGGGAAATAGCAAAAATTTTACCAGACGCACAGACGAATAGATGAGGCTGATATAGTGGAGATAAAAAATATTAAAGGACCAATAAGCTTTTACATTTTTACAATTATTTCCCTTTTAATATTTCTTTAATGTATTACTTCTTGGTTTTCTTGTAATTAGTATGTATATCTTACTTTGATTGTATTTTAAAGTTAAACTGTAATTTTTAAAAAAATTTTACACTATATATTTTTACACAGTTTATGGATCAGGCACTTTTTATGTCCCTGTTTTTTGGCTGCTTTCACTTTATATGTGAAAAATAAATCTGAATCAGAAAAGGTTTTTAGTTCCACATACAGAAGTTATAAGGACAGGCCTTATGTTGTTCATTCATTATTTTATAACATTATAATATTATACATTTTTTCAACGATCACAATAAAAAGCCCACAATCTTTTTAGCTGCTTTCCCCAATTTTATACTTTAAATAAGTTAACTATGCCTTTGTTTAATTATTTATTTTATTTGCCTTTGGGTAATGCAATACCCCATTTATACACATCAAGCAGCACTTCCATGTTAAAGGTCAGTTTTCGTTTGGGGTCAGTGGTTCGTTTCGTTGGAGGCTGTTGATAAGAATGCGGTGGCTTTGAGAGGACAGGACATTACTTGAGTCTCTCCACCCAGCAGGGGACGTGAACAGTGTCAGGAAAACCCAGCTACCACTTCCATGTATAAACATCCCCCCCGCCTTGCTGCCAAAGGAAGAGCCCTGCTATTGAGTGCTGTTATCTCTTATTGTGTGCATGTAAGCGTATAGGGGAGAGAGTAAATATTGCTTTACCTCTATTGCTTCTGTCTCTGTTTGATGTCCAACTTCCTGCTCTTTTGATGGACAACCTTTCCACTGTTTAATTATAAAAAATAAATTTAATGTTAATAATAAAGAATAATTAAAAAATGAGGGCAATTTGAATAAGCGTTAATATGTGGTTTTGTTGTGCAGGAAAAGGAGGGTGTTGAAGGTGTTTCAGTGGGGGCCATTCTGTCCGACTACCAGAGAGTACGTGTGGAAAACGTGTAAGTGGTCTTTCATTTTGATTATTTCATCCATCCATCCATCCATCCAATGGAGCAGATACACCCAGGACAGGACGCCAATCTATCGCTGGGCACAACA
>JAFMOD010000210.1:1280160-1320160 GCA_019802435.1 Corydoras maculifer
CTAGGGATTCCCGGTTTGAATCCCCATCTGGGTGGAGTTTCCATGTTCTCCCCGTGTCTGCGTGGGTTTCCTCCGGGATCTCCGGTTTCCTCCCACAGTCCAAAAACATGGAACAAGTTAATTGAATTTTCCAAATTGCCCCCTATAGAGTGTGTCTGTGTGAGTGAGTGTGTGCCCAGTGATGGATTGGCGCCCTGTCCTGGGTCTATCTGCCCAGCGCCCGAGACGTTCTCCCCTGGATGGGCATGGGGAACCCCACTGCGACCCTAATAGAGGATAAGCGGGAGATAATGAATGAATGAATGAAATCTGTATAAAATCTCATATATATATATATATATATATATATATATATATAAATGAGTTCTATGTAAAAATTATGTCCCTCACTGACTCCTGAAATCAACAAAACATTATTTAAGCAGGGGGTAATCATCTCATAACACTTCAAATAGCACAGTAGCAGCCATTCAGAAATAAGAAACTGAAGTATTACAAACAAGGCGAGTCCTTTAAGGTGAATTGGCGTTTAGCTGCATGGATTAGCAATAAAAGAGACCTTATAATTATACCTTTGATATATGAGACTTAAGTGGCGTAGATGACTAACCGAGTTCTAAACAGACTGAATAGTAGAAATTATAATTGCAGGGCAACAGTAACATCAGCTGTAAAAGGATTCCGTCCAAACGTGGACTAAAGGCAGCAGACACATGCCGTAGAATTTAATGATGAGGACAATTGTGGTTTCTGCAGCCGATAATGTTTCATTTTTAACATGAATGAAATAAAACAAATAAACAGTATAGGATATGAAGGCTCAGTAAAGCTTTCCATATCAAGACAGTTCAGCTGCAACATCACACTCGACATTCTTTATGTACGTTGACTTTTCACAAAAACCTCTGGGGGAAATAAGTTCCATGATAAATTTATCTAATGTCAAGAAATTATACATTTATTGGGAATAACAGAACATTAACAGTTAATGTTTAATATTAATCAAAAGATGTATGTGTGTGTATATATGTATGTATATATGTATGTATATATGTATGTATATATGTATGTATATATATATATATATATATATATATATATATATATATATATATATATATATATAATTATTATTATTATTATTATTATTATTATTATTATATATATTTTTTTCACTATTGTTATACAGGAATTTTGTCCTATTATTTCTCTGTCTACTAACTCTGTAATCTTTAGGGACAAAAATACATTTAACATTAAACAGTTTATTATAATATTCATCCATTATCTTCCGCTTTATCCTCTATTAGGGTTGTGGGGGGTTCCCCATGCCCATCCAGGGGAGAATATTTCAGGCGCTGGGCAGATAAACCCAGAACAGGACACCAATCTATCACTGGGCACACACACACTCACACTCTATATGGGGCAATTTGGAGAATTCAATTGACCTTAATCCATGTTTTTGGACTGTGGGAGGAAACCAGAGAACCCAGAGGAAACCCACGTGGACACGGGGAAAACATGTAAACACCACCCAGGAATCCCTAGCACTGAGAGGAGAACATGTTAACCACTAAGCCACCCGTGCCACCAGGATGTTATAGTAATAATTTGTTTGTAGTAATAAGTAAATAAAATTTAAAAATAATAATAAAAAAAAAATAGTACAGTTTGTTTGTTTCATTGGTCAGGAGCATATTTTTTTTATGAGTTTTGCACTACCTACATTTGGACATTAACATTTCATCATTTAGCAGCCGCTTTTATCCAAAGCGACTGACAAATGAGAAAACATAAAAACATACCTTAAACATTTATGCGTAGTGGAAAGCAGTTTTAGTTTTTAGGGGGAAAAATATGCCAAAATGCTTACTGGCACATTGATCAGGTCTGGGGCTTCATTGCATTGAAGATTTTGTTTTCCTTCCAAGGAACACAAATTAAGTTAATGGCACCAATTTCAGATGTCATGTGACTCAGCTCTAATTGGTGCCATGTAATGGAGAAACTGTGCTCTTAGATTTATGCACCTCCTAAAAACATCTTGAAAAAGTTTTTGTAATTACACAAACTCTGATATTACAAAATGCTGCTGACTTTAAATGCAAGTCTGAGAAAATGTAATTTTCCTTCAGTTGTACTCCCAAGGAGCCAAACCCGGCTATGCCACAGTGCGCTTCGCAAGACAATAGCATCCACTTACAAACCACAGTATTGCGATCCAGTGGTGCAGTAGTCTAATCGCTTGCACACTTCAGTGGGAAATGTGTTTTTTGTGTCTCAAGTGGTGCCCAAGGCCTGGCAGGGTGCTAGTTGCCTGTGTGTGATGGAGGGATTATAGCAATAAGGCATGAGAGCGTGTGCTTTTCTGTGGTATCATTACTTTTAAGGTGTTCTAAGCCATGACGTAAAGCAGTGTAACCAAAGCCCGTCGCTGTGAAGACATCACACTGTAATGACCTGCTGCTTATTTTAACTGACCGCAAAACAACGATTACATGCACATTGTCTATTGTATATATCTTCTACAATATTTGAAGATAACGGTTTAAAAGTTAGCGTTGCTGCTAAGCTACATTCAGAACAATAAGACCTTTCGTTTCTTATTGTTTTTTCACAGTTACAACCACAAAATATACAAGGTTTCATAAATGTGTTTATTGACAACAAAATCGTTAATAAACTGTTCTGAATGTTATTAAATCTTTCGCAATGTAATCTAGTACGGTTGATCGCTGAGTAACGGGATGTTGGTTTCTGTAAACAATGTCATGTTGCTAAACAGCAGACTGTGCGTTAATGTGGAAGCGAAACATTCATAGATCTTTAGAGATTTCAACAACTTCAAAAGTGGTGGCACAGTGGCGTAGTGATTAGCATAATCGCACTGAGGATCCAGGTTCGAATCCCAATCTGGGTGGGGTTTCCATGTTCTCCCCATGTCGCAGTCCAAAAATGTATTGAAGATAAATTAAATGCTCGAAATTGCCCCATATAGTGTGTGTTTGTGTGTCTGTGTGAGTGAGTATGCCCAGCGATAGTTGGTGTCCTGTTTTGGGTGTATCTTCCCAGAGCCTGAAATGTGTGTGTGTGTATATATGTATATATATTTATATATTTATGTATGTGTGTGTGTGTGTATCATATCATGTATATATGTTATTTATATATATGTGTGTATATATATATATATATATATATATATATATATATATATATATATATATATATATATATATATATATATATATATATATATATATATTTATATATTTATGTATGTGTGTGTGTGTATCATATCATGTGTATATGTTATTTATATATATGTGTATATATATATATATATATATATATATATATATATATATATATATATATATATATATATATGATATGTAACATGTATACATGATATATATATATATATATTATATATATATATATAATCCACGCGGTTAATTATTAGGTGGTAGAATTAACATCTACACACCCATGTGTTAGCCATGTCCTTCACTATCTCGTGATGGAGGTAGGATCTGTCAGCAGGGTCTCTGTGTCTCCATGTTGCTCTGTTTCGTGTTCCCCTGGGCGGTGCCGAGCTCGCCTTCTATCAGCT
The DNA here is from genome assembly GCA_019802435.1 of Corydoras maculifer. Lineage (NCBI taxonomy): Eukaryota > Metazoa > Chordata > Actinopteri > Siluriformes > Callichthyidae > Corydoras > Corydoras maculifer. The sequence goes on from JAFMOD010000210.1 coordinate 1,283,780, forward strand.
TATAGCTCTGTCAGTCAGGCATTGTTTCTGTACCTGCCTCTGCTGGGTAAACAGTCTCCTCTGTAGCTGGGAGCTCGGGTTACCTGACCTGTCTCCATTCCTAAGAGGACGGACGCCATGGGGGCGGCGGTGTTCGGCTAATTGCGCTCTTAACCATTGCTCGGCGCTTTCTGCCTTTCAAGGGGCGTCCATGCATGTGCCACTTGAGCATAGTAGTGGCACGCTGCCCGGGCCCAAAGAAAGTGATAATTGCCTTTGAAGTAGTTTTGCTTGTCACGCATTCCGCCCCGATTCTCTCTCCGTCTCGACCGACTTCTCTTTTTAATATGTTTTCGTCAGCCCGTCTCAGTGTGTCCTCTGTGTGTTTGTCTCTGTAAAGATGCTCTAGGTTGCAGCTCCAGCCTCTGGCATACCTATGGCGCCGTGATCAGGCAGCTCTGCTTCGTGAGATGATCTCCTGTGGGCTCCAGGCCTTCCTCATAAAGGTGGCTGCATACGGTGGGTGAGATTCCACACGTCATCACATCCTGCACCGTGCAGCAGTTGAGAGTTGTAAAGCAGTGGAACTCTGGGACAGGAGTCTTCCTGCCTCCAAGCATCAGCCATCAGCAAAGCATAATGAGAGGGGCCCTCAATGAAGCCTAAATCATCAGTCAGTGCTTTGCAGAAGTGTCTGCATGTTAGTTAGGGACAAAAGCAGTGAAGCGAAACCCAATAGCAAAAGATAAAAAAAACAAAAAACGATTTTGGCAGTTGTAGTGAGATCACAGATGAATGCTCACACATTAATGAAAGCCCACAGTAATTGCCTGCCGTCTCATTGTTTGGAAGCTGAGGTGTGTTTGGAGTTCATGCATACCTCAGAACACACAGGGCGTAGCGTTCAGATTAAAATCTTGTCTGTCTCATTTAAGTCGTTAAATGACAGGGTGACTGAGAAAAGGTTAGTTTCTTGTCACCTGTCTGTTGCTCCGTGCACCGCCTCGGGCCAGATCCATATCAGGTTCCTCACTAAGAATCAGTGAGAAAAACTTTTCCTTGTCATGGCTAGTTCTGTGCTGAACACTGATACCTGTGTCTGCCTGACAGCCGAGTTGCTTGACGGGGAAGAATGATGAATGATAATTAGGTTGCAAATAGTTCTTTTATTCTAGTGCTGCTTGTAGCAATAAATCAAGATCAGAACAATGTTAAGTGCCTTTCATCACATGCTGTTAGTTACTAGTTAAAATGGCTTACAGGTACAATGCAGATCTGTTTTCTCTGAACCAATGTTTAATTTAGGCTCGAACTGCGCGACCTGTAATAAATCTAAGTCTGGATAGTTTGAGTTGAAGTTGACTGGTACATCATCTGAACCTGTCCAGAAATTCTTCATTTGTGGGACATCCACTGTAGTCATAAAAACGTTTAGTGGAGGAAACGAATAAGAAAAAAAAAGAGGTGTGGGGTGGATTTAAGTGTGTGTGTGTGTGTGTGTGTGTGTGTGTGTGTGTATAATCTATACATACATACACAAAGACATATATACATACATACATACATACATGTTTGTGTGTGTGTGTATGTATATATATATATATATATATATGTATATGTGTGTGTGTATATTATCCACACACACACACATATATATATATATATATATATAATGACAAACCAGGTGAGCTCAAACATTTACACCTTTGATATTTGAGATTTCAGATGACTGAGTTCTTAAAAGAACAAATGGTGAGAAGCCCTAATTGCGGAGCAACAGTAACATAAACTGCAGAGTGTTTTGGTTTTTTAAGAAAAACAGCCTCATAAGTCATCTGAGATTTCAAACACGAGCAAATGGCATCAAAAACACGAGTAGACCTACAGCCCGAAACAGTACTCTGACTCTGAGAGCTTCGTTTAGGTGTGTGGATGAACATGATGTTACTAATTTATTCATGCCGGTACAGCTGCTGTTCAAGAAACGTTTGGATCGAAATCTAATGCATAACATGGTCTAACAAGCACCACGTTTGGACCCATGAGCAGTAAAATAAGAAATTCAGAGGCTCACATGTGAAATGGGTGATTTGCAAAAAAAACGTAAAAACTACACACAGCCCACGAGTTGTTTCTCCCTCTGCCTGGTTATTTAGTTTTACTGATTTTTCTAACGGTCTTTTCATACTTTAACATTTACATAACTTTGTTTTGCTGAGTTTAATGTTTTTGAAAAATCAACAAATTACCAGGGACATCATGGTGGCTTAGTGGTTAACATGTTCTCCTCTCAGCGCTAGGGATTCCCTGTTCGAATCCCAATCTGGATGGAGTTTCCATGTTCTCCCCGTGTCCGCGAGGAGAACATGGTTGAAGTTCAATTAAGTTCTCCAAATTGTCCCATATAGAGTGTGTTTTTGTGAGTGAGTGAGTACCCAGTGATAGATTGGCGCCCTGTCCTGGGTGTATCTGCCCAGCGCCCGAAACATTCTCCCCTGGATGTGGGCATGGGACCCCCCCCACGACCCTAGTACATGATAAAATGGAAGATAATGGATGGATGGAACGCGTTCTCAGTATAGGCCACAGTTCATGTTATTTCCCAAAATAGTACACCAACTAAAATTCTCCTTTAAAACATGCAGTTTCTTGTAGAAATGTATTTATAAAGAGTATAATACATGCATTAGTACTCTAAAATGTTTATTCTTTCTCTTCTAAGTGTCAAAGTAATTAAATTTTGAACCTGACATTACTTTCCCGTAAAAGTAAGTATTACAAGAGCCTGTTTATTTTTCGGCTTAAACTTCCTCGTAACTTTACGAAGGCGGATTCTATTCTGGTCCTCTTTACGAGCCATTTTAATGTCTATAAAAGCGATAATTTCATGCCTGGATATGAGCGACGCCTCTGTGCCGTGTCTCAAACCTTCCGGAGTGAACTTGAAGTCGGGGCAGAAAGCAGGTAATTATTCTGATGAGATTGTTTTGGCTTCGCTCCGGAGCACAAAGCGTCTTTGTGTGCGCTGCGCGAATGTTGAAATCACCCAACACCCGACCAGCTTTCCAGATCAGCCCGGGGCTATACACATGCCCTCCTCACCTCTCTCTGACAGTCAGGCTCCTGCAAGTGAATTCCCTGCATTTCTGGAAGCTTATAATTAGGAAGGAAAACTAGCGTCGCTGACTTTGTGTGCGATCTCACCTTGGTTACAGGTAGGTGAGTGAGATGTTATCAGTGCTGACTCTTCACCTGGCCCGTAGGCTTCTGTAATTACAAATAAGAATGGAATGGTCTCAGAGTGCCGCAGGGGCCATCGGGACCCGCTGCTTTAATTGTAGCTTTCATCAGCGTGAGCCCGAGCAGCTGGGTGTGGAGGGTGAAAGAAATGCCACTCCTTTATCATTTTTAAAATGGGGAATGGTCATGTCCCTGACAGGGGGGGGGGGGGACCCGGAGGAAACCCACGCGGACACGGGGAGAACATGGCAACTCCAACCAGATTGGGATTCGAACCAGGAATCCCTAGTGCTGAGAGGAGAACATGCTAACCACTAAGCCACCATGCTGCGTTTCCTGACAGTATCCGTCCATTATCTTCCACTTTATCCTCTATTAGGGTTGGGGGGGGTTCCCCATGCCCATCCAGGGGAGAACGTTTTGGGCGCTGGGCAGATACACCCAGGACAGGATGCCAATCTATCGCTGGACACACACTCACTCACACAAACACACTCTATATGGGGCAATTTGGAGAACTTGACCTTGATCCATGTTTTTGGTATGTGGGAGGAAACCGGAGAACCCAGAGGAAACCCACAGGGACATGGGGAGAACATGGAAACTCCACCCAGATGGGGATTCGAACCGGGAATCCCTAGTGCTGAGAGGAGAACATGCTAACCACTAAGCCACAGTGCCACCCTCCATGACAATATATGATACACAAATGAGAATTTTATTTTGTTTTTTTTTTGACACTTCAGACTTGTGGTCTTGGACAGTGCAGCTGCAGAGCAGAGATTGCACCAACACACACACACACACACACACAGTGACCATGTCAGTGGAATCCTGTTGACATGTCCAAGCTTCCTCTGTATTTTCTATTTTTGTTGCAGTGATGCACGACACCTGATTGTTTTCATAACGTTCCAATCCTCGCCCTCGTGCTCACCAACAGTAATAATTAGTTTCGAACAACTGGCTGCAAACAAAACCGTCTTGTAATTAGTTAATTGTTAGTTTCATCGAGGTGAGGAAATGCCGAAGTGATGCCCAGATGCTGCAGCGTCTCTTGTAGTTAATTGGACATCAGCTGCATCAGTGGGTGAAGTTAAGCGCAGTCTCATCACAACTACATTGGGGTTTTGCTTTACTTTGGCATTAGCTTCATTAGCGAGGTGCCTGGAATAGGTTTTCTCAGTTAATTTTCTCTGATTGGTTTATGTGGGGGGGGGGGGGGGGGGGGGGGGGGGGGGGGGGGGGGGGGGGGGGGGGGGGGGGGGGGGGGGGGGGGGGGGGGGGGGGGGGGGGGGGGGGGGGGGGGGGGTTCCTCCGGGTTCTCCGGTTTCCTCCCACAGTCCAAAAACATGGATCAAGTTAATTGAATTCTCAAAAATTGCCCAATTTAGAGTGTGTATGTGTGAGTGAGTGTGTGCCCAGCGATGGATTGGCGCCCTGTCCTGGGTCTATCTGCCCAGCGCCCGAGACGTTCTCCCCTGGATGGGCATGGGGAACCCCACCGCGACCCTAATAGAGGATAAGCGGGAGATAATGAATGAATGAATGGTTTATGTGCTTATTTTATCTCAATTTGGCGTCATTACATACACTGAACCAAAGCAAAATACAGTGGAACCTCTTTACGTTGAGTTCTAGATTCGAGTTCCTCCTCGAAACATGTCATCTTTGTTTTCAGCGGTTGTTTGTGAGACTGTGTATCCAGCGATAGATTGGCGTCCTGTCCTGGGTGTATCTGCCCAGGGCCTGAAACGTTTTCCCCTGGATGGGCATGAGGCATCCCCCCCCCGACCCTAGTAGAGGATAAAGTGGAAGATAATGGTTGGATGGATGGATATTTAACCCATTCATACAGTAAAACACACACATTGAGTGAGGGGAGCACACATGATCAGCCCTGTACACACACCCAGAGAGCAATTGGAGTTAGGTGACTTGCCCAAGGGCTCTTCAGCCATAGTTCTTGACGGGACCGGGAATCGAACCAGAGACCTTCAGATCACAAAGCTGGTTTCTTAACCACAAGCCCACAATTTCTAGATGAATCCTAAAGTTTCTGAGAAATCAGCACTGAGTTCTAAACTGCCTTCAGAGTCGACAGCAGGCAGATATTTGTTGAAGTCACAAGAACGAGCTCAAGATGCTCATGATTTGGTTAAAGCCCTTCATTGTCCGTAACATTAAATCAACCAAAACCAATCCTCACTGTCATCAAAACAGCCCAATGTTCAGCCCGTCACTTCTTCCTGAGCGAATCTGTCTGAATTACTCAGAGAGAGCGGGATCATAATTAGCGCTTGACGTTTGTGGGTCACCCTAACAGTGACGGTGACGATTTAACTTACATTAATCAGCAAAATGTCAGGAAATTAAAAAGTCTACCCTCGGGTTGTTTCAGTCAACCTTGACCCCAGACTGCCAGCCTCGGGTTCTTCTGACTACAGCGAGTGCATGATTAGACCTCATTTCACTATGAAATTTAAAAGAAGTTTCTCCATGTTCTCCTCTCAGCACTAGGGATTCCTGGTTCGAATCCCCATCTGGGTGGAGGATCCATGTTCTCTCCGTGTCCGCATGGGTTTCCTCCAGGTTCTCCGGTTTCCTCCCACAATCCAAAAACATGGATCAAGGTCAATTGAATTCTCCAAATTGCCCCATATAGAGTGTGTCTATGTGAGTGAGTGTGTGTCCAGTGATAGATTGGTGCCCTGTCCTGGGTGTATCTGCCCAGCGCCCGAAACGTTCTCCCCTGCATGGGCATGGGGAACCCCCCCACGACCCTAATAGAGGATAAAGTGGAAGATAATAGATGGATGAATGTTTTTAGTGGCATTAAATCTAAACACACAGGATTAAGTTCATTTAGTTCCGCAGATTGAAAAGCATGGGCTGAGCTTATTATTCCGTGTGCGTTCCTTATTTCATTCGATGGATGGAAATAGATTACGTCCCTGATGCGAATTGTATTTAACGCAGGTGTGCGATTCTGCAGCGTGCCTTTGAATTTCAGATAAGCGCGCAGAAAATTTTCAGCTTTAGTTAATCTTCCCATCTGCTGCCTGTACCTGCCCCCCCTGCCCCCCCCTGCTCTCTTACCTATTCAGTTTCTCTCCTGGCTTGCTCTTTATGAGATGGGCTGATAATAAAGAGTCATTGTTTTCGTGGGGTTCTTTGAGAGCATTGTTCAAAGGATGAACCAGCTCACCTTGCAACACGTGATGCCTTTTTCATGTGTTTAAAAGCTAAAGTGGTACACATCATGAATCCAATTTTCCGAGCTTTTCTCTCTGAAGGCAGGGATTAAATATGAGCTGTCAGTCTGCGAGCGAGATCTTCAGACAGCCGGCGCGAGGCTGATACTCCCCGTGCCAGTGCTATCTGGAATCTAACTGGCTTTCATTTAGCAGCCGAGCGCATTCTTACCAGCTTTAGTTTCAATTAAAAATGTCACCAAAGAGGACGACTTTAGTTCGGGTGTTAATTATAGCGCTCGGTATTCTGTTTGTGAAAATGAACCAAAGATATGATCTGATCTGGGAATGCTTATCAAAAATCGACTATACGTTGACATTGTTTGTTGGATTAGATACTTTTTGCATCCTTCGGCATTCCAGTAAACAGAACATGTTCTGATCTCAGACGGTGGTGAGTTTATAGAGTGGAGAATGTGCAGACCGCCATCCATCCATTATCCTCCGCTTTATCCTCTATTACATTTGGTCATTTATTGGACGCTTTTATCCAAAGTGACTTACAAGGGGAGCACAGGGTTAATCACAACATCCCTGGAGCAATGAGGGTTAAGGGTCTTGCTCAAGGACCCACACTGGTAACTTTAGTGGACCTGGGGTTTAAACCCACAACCTTCAGATTGAAAGCCCAACACCCCAACCACTGAGCTATCACTCTCTCTACTAGGGTCAAGGGTGGGGTGGGGTGAGGGTTTTGGGGGGTGAGTTGCCCATGCCCATCCAGGGGAGAACGTTTCGGGTGCTGGGCAGATACACCGGAGAACCCGGAGGAACCCACACGGACACGGGGAGAACATGGAAACTCCACCCAGTTGGAGATTTGAACCGGGAATCCCTAATGCTGAGAGGAGAACATGCTAAACACTAAACCACCGTGCCGCCCGCAAAACAGACTTGAATTCTAATAACTGAAACTTTAAAAAGAAAAAAAAATAGCTTTTTTTTTTTAAACACAATTATCATTTTATTTGGTTCATGTTTCATCTTATTTTCTTCTGCTGAAACCTATGCTAGGGACTAGGGTTGCGACACGTTTCCCAGTTTGAATCCCAATCTGGGTGGAGTTTCCATGTTCTCCCCATTTCTGCATGGGTTTCCTCTGGGTTCTCCAGTTTCCTCCCACAGTCCAAAAACACGGATCAACGTCAATTGAATTCTCCAAATTGCCCCATATAGAGTGTGTTTGTGTGAGTGAATGTGTGTCCAGTGATGGATTGGTGTCCTGTCCTGGGTCTATCTGCCCAGCGCCCAAAACATTCTCCCCTGAATGGGCATGGAGAACCCCCCCGCGACCCTAATAGAGGATGAAGCGGAGGATAATGGATGGCTGGACCTTTTAGCGTCGTTTTTAGTAGATTTTTTTTTTTAAAGGTGATTTTAAGACAAACCACATCCTCGCTGTATGTCGTCTGTTACGTCCACATCACGGAGGAGGAATTGAAAAGCCGCTGCAGCAGAGGTCTGCGATCAGCGACACGCCGGAGTCCATTTCAATACAGTTCAATATGCTGGTTTGAAAGTTCACTGACTTTAATTGCTGTTTTATAGGCTCCTGGCTGAAAGCCTTTAAAAGGCAGCTCGTTTCTTTTTGGTTTCACTGGAGTGCTGTCTGTCTAAAGTGCACCGAGGCTGCGGTGCCGCAAATGAATTGAAGTGGGCTTATTTGCGTTTAATGCGGCATAATGGGCTGTGGTAATTGGTTTGAGGTCAGGTAATAACAGGTGCAGAGCAGAATGAGGGAGAATGATGTGAACTTCATGTGAAGGAATCAAGAGGCCGGAGACTTATAGATCACTTAGCACATCAGCTCGTTTGTGTCAGACTGGCAGACACGGCGTATTCATTCACCTTTAAAGTAATGGACAACATTTGTTTGAAATTCTCCTTAAAACCTTGTGGGGGGGGGGATCTTTTTAGGTAACAAAAAAAGGTTGCCTGTCATCCACTTTTCACTATCTGCTCAGTTAGTGGGTTTACAACAGCAATGTAATCACAGCAACACCTGTTGTTGTAGTTCTAATTTAATAAAGACATGAATATCATGGTCAATTGAATTCTCCAAATTGCCCCATATAGAGTGTTTGTGTGAGTGAGTATGTGCTCAGAGATAAATTGGCGTGCTGTCCTTGGTGTATCTGCCCAGCGCCCAAAATATTCTCCCCTGGATGGGCATGGAGATTCTCCCCTTCCGCGACCCTAATAGAGGATAAAGTGGAAGATAATGGATGGATAGATGGATGAAACCTCCATTGGGGCAGCACGGTGGCTTAGTGGTTAGCACGTTCTCCTCTCAGCACTAGGGATTCCCATTTCAAATCCCAATCTGGGTGGAGTTTCCATGTTCTCCCCGTGTCCGCGTGGGTTCCGCCGGGTTCTCCGGTTTCCTCCCACAGTCCAAAAACATGGATCAACGTCAATTGAATTCTCCAAATTGCCTCATATAGAGTGTGTCTGTGTGAGTGAGTGTGTCCCCCCCGCGACCCTAGTAGAGGATAGAGTGGAAGATAATGGATGGATGATTTTGGCGATTTCCTATCTCCTACTCGGTCGTGTCTTTGCTCTATGTCTTTGATGGGCTGCTGGTTATGGGAACTCTTTTTGGTCCCATGATGGAGCTAAAGACAAAACTTTACTTTGTATTTACTTAAAGTGGGAAACATTTAATGGGGACAATGCAATTTGTGTATAAATCTGAAGCACCTGGCCAAAACGGAGACGAAATTTTCATGAGGAAAATCAATGAACACTGAATCCGGTAATATCCAAAATCAACGAAAAGGGAGGTTACACTGCACGCGGTGTTTTAAATAAATAAAAAACTAAATTTAAAGAACACAGGATCCTTGTTGGCCATAGAGGAGGATGAGAGTGCTCCATGCTCGCAGGCCTGATGGAGACTCGTTTAATTGCTGTCAGTTACGGCACGCTGTACTTAAATGTCATTTAAATCACATTACAGACAGTGAATATCATCAAGTGCAGCGTGTTTTATTTAACAGAGCGATCTTAATGAACATATTAAAAAAGCCATCCCATACAGCAAAATGGGTCCAATCATCAAAACTTGTTAAAAGGGCTTGTCTAATTAAAAAGGTTATTGAATTTTAATGGTGCCTCCCTTATTACCTTTGTATAGGGTGAAGATGAGAGGGGAAGAGCAGATTAGATATTCTCACGCTAATTACTAGCAGAGTGCCCCAGGGTTGCATTGCAGGACCCTTCTCTCTTTGCCCCATCGGCTCTGGATGGATTTTCTGTTTGTTTCGTGTCACGCTATAAAATTGGGACATACTAATGCGAATCGTTAAGATAATGTAATCAGATCCCCGACAGTAAGGGCATTTCTGTAACTTGTTCATCTTCTGTTGTAGCTAATACTGACGCAAGACAAACTTCTTGGAATTGAGCTACAAACAGTGAGGTCTTCATGTGTGCTGTATGGAAGCTGTGTAAATGTTGACTGATTTGGTCCATTTATTAAAAATAACAGCTCCGAAGAGGTTCCAGGTTTTTAGGTCATATTGTAATCTGCTGTGTAATCAGAGGGTATGGTTGCTCAGTGGTTTGGGTTTTGGGCCATCAGTAAGAGCCTTAGGTCCGCCGAAGTTCCCAACTGAGCAAGACCCTTAACTATCTTTGCTCTGGGGGGCTTTATTAATTATTGACCTTTAAATGTGTTATATATATTTATATTATTTATATATAAGAAGGTTTCTGTTTGATTTACGGTTAAGACGGAGAGAGTTCTTCCTTTTTAAGGCTGCATGTCTTCCGGGAGTCTGAGTGGGTAAATTGGAGAAACTTATTGCCCACATGATTGGACTGGATCACAATCGGTGTAATCTCGCCTAAAGGCTGTCGGACACGACTGAATAGATAACACTCATCTATAGATCTTTATGTGGAAAGGGGCAGCACGGTGGTGCAGCTCCTCCGCCTTACAGTTCCCCATAGCGACGATGAATTAAATATTTAATTCATAATTCTTATAGTGAAATGAAATAGATTTTAATGAATATTAATATGTACAAGAAGCTGTGAATGTTGACACGAGTCTGCATGTTCTGTATCTGCCATGTCCGTGGACTCCGGCGACCTTCAATAATTATTCATTCATTCATCCATTATCTTCCACTTTATTCTATATCAGGGTCGCGGGGGGGCGTTCTCCCCTGAATGGGCATGGGTTTCAGGCGCTGGAGAGATACACCCAGGACAGGACACCAATCTATTACTGGACACACACACACACTCACACACACAAACAGACTCTATATGGAGCAATTTGAAGAACTCAATTGACTTGATCCATGTTTTTTGGAGTGTGGGAGGAAACCGGAGAACCCGGCGGAAACCCACGCGGATACGGGGAGAACATGGAAACTCCACCCAGATGGGGATTCGAACCGGAAATCTCTAGTGCTGAGAGGAGAACATGCTAACCACTAAGCCACCGTGCCGCCCTTCCTTCAACAATTAATGACATAAAATCTAAAATATGAAAAATGGCTCACAAACTTTGAAGGCCCTCTGTAAACTACCTAATGCATTAAAGGTGCCCATGCCCCCAGTGTCTCTCACATTTTGTGGTTGTTGCACATGTTTATTTCTACCTTCACTTGCCGTCATCATATTTAATGTGGAAACACAAATACATCGGACTCCTCTCTGATTGCACTTACAAACAAACTAGACCGAGATCCACTCTTTTATTGAGATTGAAATCTGTTAACTCCCCTCACAGAGATGTGTACACAATTTACAAAGCCGTGTAAACAAAATATTGAGCCGGATTTTCTATGAATGTGTGAGAATGTATGTCTGTAAAAGTCAGGCAGACAGACGGGGAAGGAAACGCAGCAGGCAGCGTGAAGGACAGTATACACAGGGAGTTTTGATGTCGTTCTGAATCTGTGCTGTATGTATGCTGTGTGGATGTGTGTGCAGGTCTGGATCCTGGAACACATTTAGGAAAAACGCTGGCTGAGATGGAACCGTGTCTTCATCAGGTCAGTTCATGTAGATATTCAGTGTGAATGAGAACTTCTCCTCCCATTGTTTACAGGCAGAAAAAATATTTAAGGCTTAATCCATACAGCTGATTTACATGTTATTTTAATATTGTTTTTATTAAAAATAAATAAAAAAGCAGTAATAAAGCCCTAAACCTCACAATCTATGACTTGTGTTTAAAGAGCAGTAAGATACTTATACACTTATAAAATTATATAATCTTTATAATACATAAACATTCACACACATGTGTGTATATATATATATAATGTGTGTGTGTGTATGTATGTATGTATATATATATAAATATATATGTATAGAGTGTGTTTGTGTGTGAGAATGTGTGCCCAGCGATGAATTAGCACCCTGTCCTGGGTGTATCTGCTCAGCGCCCGAAACGTTTTCCCCTGGATGGCCATGGGGAACCCCCCCCCCCCCCGCGACCCTATTACAGGATAAAGCGGAAGATATATATATATATATATATATATATAATGTACAGTATCCTGTACATTATTATTTAAAGATATAGAATAAAATAACCATTATATAAATGTATAGTTGTGCACATACACATATGGGGTTTTGGTTCTGATCCTTTGGTTTCTGATTTATACTTTAGAACTTCTTTAATATATTGCTTTATTTCTTGGGATTATTTAAATGTCAAAGCTTTTAATATTTCTGATTACTTTAATGCCTTCTATTGGATATTTTTCCAACTCATTCAGATGGGGCCAAGGCTCTGAAAGCATTAGTGAAACTGCTTCTATTTAGCATCCTTTGCGTTAATAAGACCGGTGATCTCAAGTGGCTTGGAAAAAAAGAACCGTTTTTCCTTCTGCCAGTTTTTAATTGTGCCCAGCATCGAGGAGCGTCGTGGAAATAGTGATCCTGTGAGCAGCTTTTTCTGCATCATGCTGCAGATGTTTCCAGCTGCAGAACCTGCAGAACAGTCATTATGCTGTAGCTACAGATCTGATCTGATTGTTGTTTTAATCTGTTACTTACTTATTAGTTAGATACAGAGTCTATATCTATATATATATATATACATAGATATATATATATATATATAGGGCGTCGCAATGGTTTAGTAGTTTCCATGTTCTCCTCTCAGCTAGGGATTCCTGGTTCGAATCTCAATCTGAGTGGAGTTTCAATGTTCTTCCCATGTCCGTGTGGGTTTCCTCCGGGTTCTCCAGTTTCCTCAAACAGTCCAAAATGAATATGGATCAAGGTCAAATGAATTCTCCAAATTACCCCATATAGAGTGTGTCTGTGTGAGTGAGTGTGTGCCCAGCAATAGATTGGAGCCCTGTCCTGGGTCTATCTGCCCAACGCTTGAAACGTTCTCCCCTGGATGGGCATGGGGAACCCCCTGTGACCCTAGTAGAGGATAAAGCTGAAGATAATGGATGGATTGATGGATGGATGGATGGATATATATATATATATATATATATATATATATATATATATATATATATATGCTCTGCCTTTCATTTACCTTGAAAATTAATGATCTTTTTTTTACTGACAGCTTTCAAAGAAGTATGGTGTTCATGTCTGTGGGGAGGGCGGCGAGTACGAGACATTTACCACTGACTGCCCACTTTTTAAAAAGAGGATTGTCATGTAAGTTACACTTCTAATAATATTTATTTATGGTGATTTCTATTGCTGCATTGCCTAAAATAGAGCAATTGATACACCCAGGACAGGATGCTAATCTATCACTGGGCACACACTCACTCACACACATAGACACACACTCTATATGGGGCAATTTGAAGAATTCAATTGACTTGATCCATGTTTTTGGACTGTTGAGAGGAAACCCGAGAACCCGGAGGAAACCCATGCAGACACGGTGAGAACATGGAAACCCCACCCAGATTGGGATTCGAACCGGGAATCCCTAGAGCTGAGAGGAGAACATGCTAACCACTAAGTCACCGTGCCACCCCTTTTAATGTTAATTTGGATAAATGTGGCAAGATTCACACAGACTGTAAAAACGTTACCAAAAGGGTGGAATTTGTAACCACCACAAAAAGGGACCAACTTCATGCTATGTCTTAAAAGCAGTAGGTGTCCCAATACTTTTATTTTTCCATACAGTGTATTAGGTAAACTAAACGTTTTTGTGCTAATTGAACTTTCTCGTTGTCTCAGGCTCAAATGTGTAGATTATTAACCGAGATGTGTATTGTAATTGTGTTGATGTGAATGTTACCGCAGTGACGCCATGGAGATGGTCATCCATTCTGCCGATGCCTTTGCTCCAGTTGGATATTTACGCTTCACACAGATGCACACTGAAGATAAGATCGTCGTAAGTGGCGTCTGAAACACTGACCTTCATGTTTATTCTCCCGTGTATCACCTTAAATAATTCCCACTATTGATTTTAGCGTTCTGTTTAAGACACCTTTCGCTCCAGACTCGAAACTTTCTTTTGATTAGAGAATGTTATTTAATTAAACGTGTTGCTTCATTAGTTATCAGAGGAATGTTCTCGTCATTCACATTGAAACAGTTTACTTGCTGAAATCTGGATAGACTCTTAATACTGGTGTAACAAATTAGGATAGAACCTGTGTTCGCAAACCACGTTATCTTTCCTTAAAAATACCAGCAGCGGGGGAAAGAAAATCGGCTTCTTTTCTCCATGCGTGAGAACTTTGTTCAAAGCGTTCCACTGGTTTGACGTAAAAAAGAGGGAAACACTTTGAGGCACTAATGAGAAGTAGCTCCAGAGGCAAACTCTGTTTTTTCCTTTCATTCCTTCTATTTCATGCACCCAGAGCTGCCTACTTTGACGTCTGCAATATTCACTCCCCCCTTAAACTAGGCTTGGCGCAACAAACATGTCCGCTTGAATTAAGACACTGAGGTAGGCCTGTGAAAACGCACTGGCTGCATCCAGCTTGCTGTTACAAGGGGAATGTGTGAAGCAGAGAGGGAAAATGGGATGGAAGGAGAGAGAGCATGAAAAGATGCTTTCAACATCAGAGTCTCTACATAAAGATTTTAATAGCACTGTGTAGTTTTAGAACCAAATGTTCTAGATGAGTTAATTCTGAAAGAATTGGTCAGCTTCTTCTGGGGCTCAACGCTAATGAATTGAAAGAGAATGTCATTTAGATATACAGCTTTTTTTTGTGTCCTAAATACACACCTATAGTATACAATCATAAAGGCTGACAGGGTAACACTCCCAACAAGAAGTAGAATAGTGTTCAATCAGCCCGTGTGAGTAAGAACAAGACATCGACACAGTGCAGTAAACCTGTGGAATAACTAACAATCAGCATTATAAGCAGACGCATCAAATTGTAAAACATCTTTTTGGATAAAGGAGACCGTCAGAGTGCAGGAAGGAGAAAAGTTTTGTTTTGTTGAAGAATTATTAATTTGCTGGGTCATTGTTGTTAAAACCTCCGGGCAAATTCAAGTTTAGTAAAACAAACTAATACTGTGAAGTTTCACAGTAAATAAAACGATCTGATATTGTGAGAATATTTGTAGTGACCCCAAATGTTTTAGTATATGTGTGTGTGTGTGTGTATATATATATATATATATATATATATATATATATATATATATATATATATATATATATATATATATATATATATATATATATAATACATTTATCTATCTATCTATCTATCTATCTATCTATCTATCTATCTCTCTCTCTCTCTCTCTCTCTCTAGATAGATGTGTATGTTTGTGTATATATATATTTATACACACATATATATATATATATATACACACACACACACACACACACATATATATATATATATTACAGATATATACACACATTACAGATAGATAGATAGATACGGTCACTCTATATTTTCAGAATACACTCCAACTAATTTACTGCGTTCTAGTGATGAATGTCACACCATGATTCCACCTCATTGTGGTGTTAATTCTTACTCTGTTGCGTTTACTACTGCAAAATGTGTTTACCATCTTCAACTCTGTCTGATAGGCGTAGTCACTTGGCATCTTTACGAAACTACACCTGATCTAAAAAAAATAAATAAATAAAAATAAAAAGAGGTGGGGGAGTTTGGTGGGGGATAGGAAATTGATCAGGTTTGATAATTCCACAGTGTAGCTGCTTGTTTTTTAACTTCTGACTTCTCATTTGTAAGTTGCTTTAGATAAAAGCGTCTGCTGAATGACTAAATATAAATGTTCTTTAAGGGTTTAGGCAAAAAAAAACACTGTAAAGCTTCATTAAGACATTGAACTATTTTAAACAGCTGTATATGATTTAATAAATCCAAACTTAATAAATCAGATATTCAATTTACACTGTGAAGTAAGCAGCTCATTTTGAATCTAGAAGGCAGGTACCTTATGTACCTTGTTTTAAGCATCTGTACATCTGGGTCTACATTATGTTTCTTGGTTAGATTTAGTTTTTTTTTTTTTTGTTCTTTCTTTAAAAATAAGCGAAAAAAAATTAAAGAGCTAGTTTTTGATCAAACAGTTTTTAAAGCTTGAGAATGACAGTACCTGGCCATTTAAGGAAAAGCTTATTACCCTTAATAATTAAAGTAGTTTATAATGGGTGTCAGGTGTGCCTACAGAATTACAAAGGTGTGTCACATGACTATAATTAGCTTTGGAACATAATTAATTAAGGATTGGTGCTAAAAATTGGCTTTTACTGTTTTTTTTTGTAGGTAGTCCGTAATGAATCAATCATTTCTAGCGGTAATAATCATTTCGATTAATGTCTTTAATATTAATTTAAATGACTTCATTACCGACTGAAAGATTAGAATCTATAAAAAGCAAAAGATGTGACGGAACCCTAGAACAGCGAACCCCATTTCTACTCCTCCTCTGTAAAGCGTCTGAAAGTGATGTGTTGAACTAATTTCATATATTAATATGGGAAAGAGATGCAAGTCTGGTAATTGGAGCAGAGGATGCTGGGAACTCTCCGGCTGTTACAGAGTGTATACTGGGTCACAGTGTGACAGAACACTTCCCCCCCGGCTTTCCACTGAGCATGCATGCAATTTGTGTGTGTGTGTGTGTGTGTGTTGTGTATTTATTTGGAAAGAGGGCCTTATCTAGGGTTGCAGGGATGGAGATGGGTCATGTTGGAGACCAGTTTTAGAATGAGAGAGGAAAAAAAAAAGCTAGCCTGCAAGGGTGGCTCCCGCAGTGCCAAGCTGGAAGATACCGGGCCTGGTCCAGGGGAGAAGCTCCCTCATTGCACCGTCCAAAACACTCTGCATCAGCCTGACAGATTCACACTGACACCAGCTCTGGAGGAAAGAACAGCGGCCCGGGAGGAGGAGGAGGAGGAGGCGAGGGAACGGAGGATGCTGGGGGTGGGGAGGCACGTGCCCCCAGTTTAAGCTAGTCAAGCTCTTCTCTGTGCAGCTCACAGAGGCTGGAGTACAATTAATTTAATTATCATACGGCCAACTGCAGGTGACAGCGGGGGATTTAAGAGAAATGAAATATTTATTATGACACATTCAGCAGCCTTCTGTCAGGTAATATCGGTGCCTTCGGGAGGGTCAAACATTTCCCCTTTTGCTTATATTCTTTCTTTTCAAAGAATGAATTGCTTAGCTTTAGAAATATGTAGATATTAAATCACTAAATCCCCGAACATGTCACATCCAGTCAGGGCGTTTGATTGGCAGCTGAAATGCCCTCCCCCTTACATTTAAATACATGTTTATAGCGCATTTTCATATTTATGTTTTAAATTCACATTCCGTTTGTTACGGCATCAACAGCGGAGTGACATGCGCCGCACGTGTCCCCCGTTATTGAAAAACTAATTACAGTGGTAGTGATGTCGGCTGTGTGGCTGCTTCTCCAGCCTCCCTGTCTGATTTATTCCTGTATGGACTGTGTCGCAGGACTCCGCAGAGACCACCCTGCCCCAAACTCGCTGTCCTTGCCAGAACGCCATTGACGAGATGACTGAGGAGACGGTCCATGCTGATAAAGCACAAGACGTCCGGGAAGAATTTACATCAAATGGTGACCTTAGCTGTCATTCTGAGATGGGTGCATGTTTTGTGGGAGCATTTGTCGCATGCTTCAGGGTACAGAGGCGTGTCGGGTTCTGGTTTCATGCGCGACGTAGTCCCTCCCCGGTTCATAGTTATTTTTTTATTTGTTAAATAAACATCTATAAGTGAAAGTCTCTGATTATAAATAGGTATTAAGTGTAATTGCGGATGGTAAAATGTGTCTTTTATGACGATGAAAGATATTTATAGCTGGTGAGTGAAGTCAGTGTTGCTTATGAACCATCAGTTTACATTATTTGGTTAAAATATACAGCCTTAGAAACTTTAGCCAGTTAGAAAGTCACGCAAGAAACTATCAAATAAAAATACATAAAAACTGCATACAAGAGGGTGTGCATTATTGTAAATAAATCACAGGAAAGAGGTGTTAGACATGACACCAAGAGTCCCATTAAGTTCATCCATCCATTATCTTCTGCTTTATCCTCTACTAGGGTTGCAGGGGGGTTCCCCATGCCCATCCAGGGGATAATGTTTTGGACGCTGGGCAGATACACCAAGGACAGGGCGTCAATCTATCACTGGACACACACTCACTCACACAGACACACTCTATATGGGGCAATTTGGAGAACTCAATTGACTTGATTCATGTTTTTGGACTGTGGGAGGAAACCGGAGAACCTGGAGGAAACCCACGCAGACACGGGGAGAACATGGAAACTCCACCCAGATTGGGATTGGAACCGGAAATCCCTAGTGATGAGAGGAGAACATGCCAACCACTAAACCACTGTGCTGCCATTATTATTCATTCATTCATTATCTTCCGTTTTATCCTCTATTAGGGTCGTGGGGGGGTTCCCCATGCCCATCCAGGGGAGAACGTTTCGGGCGCTGGGCAGATACACCCAGGACAGGGCGTCAATCTATCACTGGGCACACACTCACTCACACAGACACACTCTATATGGGGCAATTTGGAGAACTCAATTGACTTGATTCATGTTTTTGGACTGTGGGAGGAAACCGGAGAACCCGGAGGAAACCCACGCAGACACGTGGAGAACTCCACCCAGATTGGGATTTGAACTGAGAATCCCTAGAGCTGAGAGGAAAACATGCCAATAACTAAGCCACCGTGCCACCTTTATTATTATTTATTATTTATTGTATAATACATCCTGTATTTATTGTGATCCTCGTGTTTGCACGTTATGTTGTTGTGTAGTGGCTGTTATGTTGTCGCACCTTGTTCCTGGAGAACGCTGTCTCATTCCACATTACTGTCCAATACTTTATATTGTTGGAATGCCAAATAACATCCTTGAATACATGGATTCAAGGTGAATTGGCTGCTCTAAATTGTCCCTGTATAGTGTGTGAGATGTTTGTTCTGATGCTCAGGTTGTGCTGTGACCACAACAGTGCTGCTGATCAGAGAAATTAGGGGGGAAAAAAAAAATCTAAAACAGTATAACCCCCTTATTACCCCATATTCCTGTCCGAACTCGAAAGTTTTATCCGGCTCTCGTCTGCTGAGTCCCACTGAAATCCATTTTTAATGTTCTCTATTGCCCTTGTAGTGATTTATTTTCCAATGATCTGGATGCTGACTGCACAGTTTGCAATAACAGCAAATATAAAAGACTACATGAGGCCATTTGCACCCAAACCTCCTGTTTACAATGCCTTATAGGGTCAAATATATATGGACACCAAACATCACATGCAGAGCCTTAATTTATATCATGCAGTTTTCTGATTGGCTGTTAAAGCAGCTGCTGGTGCAAGATTTCAATTTTATTTTAATTACGCTTAGTTATCCTGAACGGACAGAGCCCATTTTACCTGCTGAGGAGGTTGAGGTCGTTTGGGGTGCAGGGGTGGAGTGTATGCATCAGTACCTGTGTGATGCTGGTCACATTCCCTGATCACTTAGACGGTTGTAACAGGAAGTGTAATGTTAAATCTTCCTTCCCTTATATCCCTTAAATGGGGCAACCAAAAAAATATTTAAGACAGATGTCCTGTTGTGTTTGGTGTATTGTTTTGTGTGTGTGTGTGTGGAGGGCGGCATGGTGGCTTAGTGGTTAGCACGTTCTCCTCTCAGCGCTATGGAATTCTGGTTCAAATCCCAATCTGGGGGGAGTTTCCATGTTCTCCCCGTGTCCGTGTGGGTTTCCTCCGGGTTCTCCAGTCTCCTCCCACAGTCTAAAAACATGGAACAAGGTCAATTAAATGTAATTCCATCCAACCGTTATCTTCTACTTTATCCTCTACTAGGATTGTGGGGGGGGGGGTTCCCCATGGCCATCCAGGGGAGAACATTTCAGGCGCTGGGCAGATACACTCAGGACAGGACACCAATCTATCACTGGGCTCAAGGTCAATTAAACTTTCCAAATTGCCCCATATAGAGTGTGTTTGTGTGTTTGTCTGTGTGATTGAGTGGCGCTCTTTTCTGGGTGTATCTGCCCAGCGACTGAAACATTTTCCTCTGGAAGGCCCCCCCCCCCCCCCCCCCCGGTACTGGGTAAAGTGGAAGATGATGGATGGGCTGGTGGGTGTGTGTGTAAATTTGCAAACTATACACAGTCCTTTGTTGAAAAATATGTTGTTGTTGTTTTTTTAACTGTGTGGTTGCATGGCCCGTAAATCACCACTAGGTGCATTTACACCACGTAGCTCAAACTTTATTTGAGAGGATCCATCCACTGTGGAGGTTCTCAGGGGTCTTCTTGTGTTTGCATCGCCAGTAAAAATGCTAAAGTGAGTTGTAAGTAAGCGCTGAATCAGATCGAGTTCATTTATTTTTATAGTGCTCTTTTACAATAGTGCGTTGTCTCAAAGCAGCTTTACAATTTTCTAAGCCTGACTCTGAACCCCTGAAGAGCAAGTGCTCTTTAGAAATTAGAAATTCTCCTAATGGGGTGTTAAACCGCTATAACACACAGATTATATACTGTTGTTTAGTCCAGCAGAGAGCGAACACGTCGCAGGTTCAATAGTAGTTAAACTGATTGAGTTCAGACATTACAGGATCCCTCCGGTCCTCACAAAGTGGTCAGTGTAGCATCTTCACAATGTCGCAGCTGAGAGGTCGCCATGGATAATGACATCTGGAAAGAAAAGGAGTTGTGATAATTATGAGATGGCTTTTGTGCTTTAGTAAGTGTTTTATGATTTGTTATTATGGTTTTGCTTCTCTGGTTTCTTCTGTATTGCTTTGTCAAATGGTAAATTCTCAACATGGCATCCTAACAATTCGAGGTGAAATGCCACCGTAGCTATTTCCAATAAAAGCATCACTGTTGCTGTGATTCCTTCACCTCAGAGAGTAAAAACACTCTATTAATAAATGACTTGTACTCGCTATCTCTATCTCTCTCTTTCTTATTCTCTCTCTCTCTCTTTCTCTAATTGATAAATTGTTAAATACGGGTCACATGATCATAACACAATGTGTACATTAGTGTCCTACACTGTTGATGATGCCGGCCGCTCAAGGAGTATGAGTCCCTCACTGAGTCTTGGTCCTCACAAGGTTTATTCCTTTAAATAACAACATAACAGGGAGTTTTTTCTTGCCACTGTCGCTTCAGGTTGCTCTTTGGGGTTTAAAGGTTTATAACTCTGTAAAGCTGCTTTGTGACAATGAAGTATTGTAAAAAACACTCTATAAATAAATGACTGGAACTTAAACTTGAAATTACTTGATTTATTCACAGTAACTCACAACCTCGAGTGCTTTATTGCTTTAATAAGTCATGAGCAATAAGTTTATCATGATTTTAATTGGATCTGATTAATCGTCCTGTGTGTTTTGTAATACAGAGTCTCGACTGATGAGCTCGATCAGAAGCTCTGCGGGTTATCAGTGGATCACTGGCCTCAGCGGCCTCTCTGCCGAACACGTCGACGTCCAGAGCCAAACTCTGCATGCTTTTGCACTTCTGCGAGGTAAGAGTCTGCAAACTAGCGTTTCTGAGTAGACGATATCAGACGGTGCAGCGCGGTCCTGACTGGGAGGATCACTCGGTCCTCGATGAATCGAATCTGACACAAATCAGTGCAGAGTTGAAGCACTTATGTAACATCAAGACAAGTGGGTCCAGGGTGATATGAAGGGTGAATGGAGGCAGAAAGACCCATTCGCCGGCACCGCTGCTGGGTTTGTTGCCGGAGTTTTTGCCTTTTCTTCACATCTCACTTCTAATAGAAGCAATTTTGGTGTAAAAAGCAAATAGGCCTTTGTTCTATTGTCACTTTTATACATTACCCCTTTGTTCTGCAGTGTGCAAAATGCACTTTTAAGCCGTACGGCGGGCCGTAAGTGGCTGCTCTTTATTCACCCATGCCTTTTAAGTGGGGGTGCGGGCGCAGCATGTGTCAGGGACCCCGTCTATCACTACTGAGGGATCGCAGGCGCACCAAACGAGGACAGGCATTTCAAATTAAACTGGAAGAATGAAACCACTGCTTCAAAACATACACATGCTCACACAAAGGCACCGAGTGCTCAGCTTTCTTTTGCCTGCAGAACTTTTAAAGTGCAGACTTAGACACACAAAGAGAGAAGGGGAGCGAGAAAAAAAAGAATATTTTTCCTAAGAGAGGCATAACATGAAAAGCATATTTAATGTTTACCGCCTTACATGGCAAACAGGCCTCACAGTATTCAGACAATATTAAACAAGTTAATATTTAATGACCGTGTCTTTGTATGAGCGAACGCTTAGAAGTACATAGTGTCTGGAAAAACAAACTGTATGCTATATGAAATTATTATAAGGATCCAGGCTTTGCCTCAAGTTCCAGTTACAGCTTTCTTAACAAGTATGCGACAAAAATCAATATTTCAGCTCTGGCTTTTATCTCTGGCATCTTTTGTTTCATAGAGACTGCATTAGAAATGATTAAGGTTATGACACGCTAATGATTATTACCAGTATTATGATTGTGTTCGGATCTGAAGGCTGTGATTTAAAGGTTGTGTGATGTGTGGGTCTTGGCAGGGGAGTTGCAGAGGATGGGGTGGGAGTTCAAGCACATTGTGTTGGTTCATCTGTATGTACGAGACATGGAAGATTTTGGGAAAGTCAACTCTGTATACAGGACGTACTTCAGCCACAGTCCTCCAGCCAGGTAATTATAATACACCTGATTAGATGTGCTTATTGTACATTTTAGTGACAGGCTTTCATTTAACATGCACTTTAAGACTTTGAGTTGATTTTTTTAATCGGCGTGAATGATATGGTGGTGCAGCAGTTTGTGCTACCACCTTACATCACATGATTTGTTCTGGTGGACAAAAAATGTTTTTATCCATCCATCCATTATCTTCTGCTTTATCATCTACTAGGGTCGGTTCCCCATGTCCATCCAGGGGAGAACGTTTCAGGCGCTGGGCAGATACACCCACTCACTCACACAGACACACTCTATATGGGGCAATTTGGAGAACTCAATTGAATTCATCCATGTTTTTGGACTGTGGGAGGAAACCGGAGAACCCAGAGGAAACCCACACAGACACGGGGAGAACATGGAAAGTCCACCCAGATTGGGATTCCAACCGGGAATCCATAGTGCTAAGAGGAGAACATGCTAACCACTAAGCCACCATGTTGCCCAACCCTAATTATATTATAATATAATGATAATCAGGTGTTCCACATTAGACAACCACTAATCAGCAATGACTGGATGGATGGATGGATAATTAGGGCAAGAACAAGGATCATAATAACGTATAAATCATGTATTTTACATGTATTTACCTATTTTTTTACTGACATATGATTCTTTATTGTCTCTGTTCCTCAGAGTGTGTGTACAAACCCGGCTGCCGGTGGCTCAGCTCATGCAGATGGATGTGCTGCTCCATGACTGGGTTGTGCCCCCAGAGGAGGGCTGCTTTCAGCAAAGAGACACGTTACATGTGCAGAGTGTATCCCACTGGGCCCCTGCCAACATTGGCCCCTACAGCCAGGCTGTGCGGGTAAGATCCGCCACGCTGCGTTTTCATTATGCTTATTAGTACGCATTACGCTTAGAGTACACGAGAGTTAAACTTTATGATTCAGATCTTTCTGGGATTAGTTGTTTAATTTGTACTCCAGTTCATGAAATTCAATGCTTCTTCTATTTATAACTATGTGCTCATTGATAAACAGATAGCAGGTCGAGCACCGAGGGCTGGCTCAGGAAGTGTAAGTGTGGTTGCACGCATGCTTGGCGCTGGTGTTTATCCACTCGGGGAATGGGATTAAACTTGTCAAGTAAATGTCAACAAAACAAGTGTCCATCTCATCGCTGCAGCCTTTAATCTCGCCTCGGCATTGCTCCATGAGTGAGAACATGTGCGCCATTTTATTACCGCAACAACATCTCATTCTCGCACACTGGTGACACTGGTGGTCATTGTCGGCCCGAGGTCAGGGTCTACAAGAATGGCGTAACTTGTGGTTTGGGTGTTGGGAATTCTCCGGGAAAAGTTCTGGGAATTGCTCTTGTTATTGGAAATTTGTACTATGTGTTGAGGTGGCCAAAAATGGTTTGCAGCCAGTTCTTTTGTCAGTGCGCGATCTGAACGAGGAAGTTTAAAAAAAAGCAGCAATCGCATCCAAACCGGAATCATTAATACTGAATGTTCCCCACCCTGCCATCAAATAGAAAACAGATAAACGTTCTGTTACATTTAGAAAAGTAAGTAAGTCATTTATTTATAGAGTGTTTTTTACAACAGTACATTGTCACAAAGCAGCTTTACAGAAAAGCCTTTAAACCCCAAAGAGCAAGCCGAAGCGACAGTGGCGAGAAAAAACTCCCTGTTATGTTGTTATTTTAAGGAAGAAACCTTGTGAGGACCAAGACTCAGTGGAAGACTCCTTGAGGGCCGGGCAGCATCAACAGTGTAGGACACTAATGTACAGATTGTGTCGAGATCGGCTGACTATATTTAACAAAAGAAAAAACTCTAACTGGAAAACTATATGTAAATCCATTTAGGGGCTCCTGCAGGACATTTGTTTGGTTTGGTTTCATATATAAGGATACTGCAATGTCTTTCTTGCTCTGGGAACGTGAACCTGATCGAGGTCTGGGTTTCTTGCCAATCAGATGCACTGTGCTTCTACTCGCCACTTGGCAAACAGTTTGGAGCTTATGGCTCTTTTGTTGTGGCGGTGATGCCCAGAAGGCATCGTCACCAAACATAACAGTTGGCACAGTGGTAGCCAAATAGCCAGACCTATGGACATCTGTCAGCCTATCAGATGACTTTTTTTTTTTTGAATGCATTTTGAAAATATGTTTTTCCTTTTTATGTTAATGATCAGGGTACAAGGTGGTGGTACAAGGAGGTGTGGCTTACATAGTGATTGGTGGTTGTTTATAATGGAACACCTACACACACACACCAACCCCACCACCACCATCCACAGCAATATTATATATATATATATATATATATATATATATATATATATATATATATATATATATATATATATATAAAATTTATTTTTTATTTATAATTTTTTGGCTGTTCCCTTAAGGAGTCACCAAGGTGGAATTTTGTAAGAATTCCCCTCCATCACCCCAACCATGTTCATGTCATTCTTTGGTCATTGTACAATAAGTTACCAAGAGTTTTTTTAAAAAGCAGCAATCGCATCCAAACCAGAATTATTTATATTGAATGTACCCCACCCTGCCGTCAAACAGAAAACAGATGAAAGTTCTTTTACATTTGTTTTTGTTTGACATGAACAACCATGGCTGTTTCATTCTAGTTTCCTTCTGTCGATATAAACCTGATTTCCCCCTCCCTGACTAATGACATCATTTCTAATCTTGTCCATCTTGACTATATATATATGTATATCGCGGGGGGTTCCCCATGCCCATATGCCCATCCAGGGGAGAACTTTTCGGGTGCTGGGCAGATACACCCAGGACAGGGCACCAATCTATCACTGGGCACACACTCACCCACACAGACACACTCTATATGGGGCAATTTGGAGAATTTATTTGACTTGATCCATGTTTTTGGACTGTGGGAGGAAACCGGAGAACCTGGAGGAAACCCACGTGGACACGGGGAGAACATGGAAACTCCACCCAGATTTGGATTCGAACCAGGAATCCTTAGTGCTGAGAGGAGAACATGCTAACCACTAAGCCACCGTGCCACCCTATATCATATGATATCATATCATATCATTCGGGGGTTATTGTACACTAGTTTTATTGTGCATTTGTCTCAGTATAAACATTATGGCATTAATGTTGGAGGTATAATCAGGACTGTGGGATTTAGGACGACCGTTTAGTGTACGGCCATCCTGTTTTCAAAAGACACAGGAACGGAGGTCAGTAAACGATTTGATAACCATGCGGTGCGCAATCTGGAATAAAGCATTGCCAGTGCTCCAGTTAACATGTCCGAATGCAGAACATCTCGTTCTTTAACACCACTGTGCTACAGCAGCAGAAGAGCCGTTTGAGTGCCAGTGCTGTGTAAGGCAAATGGAATGATTAGATTAGGGCAGAAGGACACTTTCAGCAGTACAGTGCCTTATGCCACAAGGGTCTTACATGAATTGGTTCCAAGAACATGGCGCCAAGTTTCCCAATATTCTGTTGTCATTCACGATGCCAAAATCCTCTATAATTCCATAAAGATTCACCCGACGTGGTGGAACCAGCTGGTAGGAGCTTGTTAATACCTCAATCTATGAAAAAACATTATATTGTGTAACCCTTTTTCCATTTTTTTACCCAAATTTAGTATAATTTCAGCAATTCCACAGCTCAATCATGGGTAAATGTGCATTCTGCACCCTGTTGGGGCCAACAGCCGATGCTCCACGTTACATTTGCTAAATTGGAAAACTATATTAACAATGGCCTAATGCAGTAGACAGTTTCCCATATTGATACAATTACCCCCTTGCTGTGCCCATGCAGATGCGATGCCCCCTACGTCGCAGTCTTAATGAGAAAGAGTGTTTTGCTGCTGATGGTGCAAGCCTTTTTGAAACCAGAAGCCTTTATGACGCAGTGTCGCCTTGGGAATTGCACTTACAGCCCTCCTCCCCTGGCCAGAAATAATTAGTGATTAATTGTTAAATTCCATTTAAAGGAGAGGAGAATAGTTTTGGCATAGCTTAAGTGCTCATAATTATGTCCCCGTGATTGTCATATTTCCTCTATTGTTCTGTCAACTTAAGATATGTAGTAAGCAAGAAAAAAAAGGAAACTGCTCCATACTTAATTGCATCGTTTCCAGAGGGTGTAAAGAGTTCCCTTTAAATGGCTTTAATATGAGCGTCTATGTCCAATTGATAGACCTCATGCTGAAGCTGGCCTCGTCGACGGTTTCCAGGGAGAGGGGATTTGATTTGCTGCGTACCACCCGCCTCGTCTGATGAAGCTTTGCGAATGCTGGAAGTGTGTTGATGTTCGGCGGTGACAGATTATTATCTGCTATGATTTACAGAACCATTTAACCTCTATATTGTTTTTTGTATTGCTTTAGGCTCGCAATTTGTTTCGGCTTCGTTTAAGTGACAACTCGCAGACCAAGGATATTTTAATTTGCTGATTGTTTGTGTTTTTCCCCTCTGTTTGTTGAACGGAATCTAGTGTCGGGTCAGTTGTCATAACGACTGAGAAATTCCATCCATTATCTTCCGCTTTATTCTATATTAGTGTCGTGGGTGGGTTCCCCATGCCCATCCAGGGGATAACGTTTCAGGCACTGGGCAGATAGACCCAGGACAGGGCACCAATCTATCACAGGACACACACTCACTCACTCACACACTCACTCACACAGACACACTCTATATGGGGCAATTTGGAGAACACAATTGACTTGATCCATGTTTTTGGACTGTGGGAGGAAACCGGAGAACCCGGAGGAAACCCACGCGGACATTGGGGAGAACATGGAAACTCCACCCAGATTGGGATTCGAACCGGGAATCCCTAGTGCTGAGAGGAGAACATACCAACCACTAAGCCACCATGCCGCCACACGAAATTGTTAATGAGAAATGCTGAGTGGGTCACATTGTGACCATCATTTAATTTATTTTTATATAATTCATATGTTATATTTATATTTATTTATATGTTCTTTATAATTTTTATAGGTTCAAGCACAAAGTGCATAAAACCTTTTGTTTTTGCTCGGATTTTTCTTCTCAAAATTGATCTGCTGATACTCAGCTGACTGTTTAGTATATTTATTATGTACTAGACAGTCACCTGATAATAAATAATTATCAAAGAAATGTCGACTTTTTCACTTCCACTTATTTTACACTGTTACTTATTCATAAATAATAGTCATTAGCATGCCTGGGCTGAATTGCTATAACTCATTAGCAGTTCATCTCATCAAGTCCAAATTTCAGTCCTACACCCGCGATGTCCCTGAAATGATGCCTGCCAATTTTGGTTAACGTAGTCCTTAAGGGGCCTCTGATGTGCACAAAAACATGAAAAATGTGTGACTGTATGTATGTACATATGTCTGCAGTTCCTACAATCATGTTGACCTTTTATTCACACAGATCTGCATTTAGACGTTACACAGACACTACCTGTGTACGACTGCAGTCTATAGTCACAGTCACAACTGCACAGTTTACTTCCTACGGTCATGTTATCCAGACTGTCCACTTCAAGCTTGAACCCCGTAATCGCCGCTTGCAGCTATATGTATATTTTTTTACTTCTTTTTTTGTAAGTACCTTGTGTTTCTTGAAAGGCGTGTATATGTAAAATTCTATTATTATTATGTATTTGTGGTCGACATGTCTTTGCTGATAAAACGGTAATTACATTACGTTTCAAAATCAACGTGTTCTAAACATCTCTATCATTTATTCTGCATGATTTAGTTTGATTGTAAATCAGTTAATAAGCGCAATTGTAAAGTAATAGCAGTAAGCTTTGCCATCTTGGTGTTACCTCGTTTTGTTTTGGCGTGTTCACTCATGCAGGGCTTATTTTGAGAAGCATGTTTTATTTACTTCGTGAATAGAGGAGAGATGAAATCAATTTTCCCTCATAACAGACGATTAAGCTTGTATGTTGGCAGATGGTTCGAGTTGACCCTTCATTAACCAAATTCTTAGTTAACAGCATGAGTCCCAAATTGCCCATCACCACACACCTTCACAATCTACTGTCTGTCGCCTTGGAAAAGCCCGTCATGAACTGGAGGCAAAACTCCATCACCCTGTCATTTCAGAAGCAAACAAAAGCCAGTTTGTGCTGAAGGTGCAAGCTGCTGAAACCTCCCCGAGTGAAAAGCATGATGAATGCCATACCATGGGACCGGACCCTTGAAATTCTATTTGCTAATCCAATTCAGGACCTTGGAGGAGATGTAGCTCAGGTAGTCGCTGTTTGGGGAATAGAAGTGTTCTCCTTCTCCATTAGGACTGACAGCTTATTCTACTGAAACCTCGAGCGAACCAGCAATTGGATTTGCATCGAATTTTGGCAATTGTCAAAGTGGACCACGGCACAGTTGGAAGCGGTGAACACGACGGCAGCAATAAGTGTCAAAGTGAGAGACTGGCCTCTGTGGTACTACAATTTTAATAATCTTATATGGTGAAACATTTAAAAACTGTAACCTATACTGTCTGACGCTCTCACGGTACGCCAACAACCATGTGGTTCTGGGTGACACAAGAATCTATACAGGGTGTACGTTTAGGAATTTATCACTCATTTATCGTTAAACTTTAACTAAATCAAATCAAGTTTCATTAAACTTAGTAATTATATATGCAATGTTTGCTTAAAATTAATAAATAACACTTTCTATGAGTCAGGTATTAATAATGAATTGATTATAAACTCATCCATTAATCTTTACAAAGTATTTATAATGCTTTATAGCACTTGCCCCAATCCCTTTTAATATATTTTGATGTTCATAAAAACACAAAGTGATATAATGCATTATAATGCAGATTTAACCTGTTAATTAAAGTTATATAACCTTTAAATTAAAAAAATGCCTCTCCTCTAAATAAAAATCTATTTAATATCTATTTGCAGTGTAATGGAAATGACTTTATATGATATGTTAATTGTTTTAATAGAAAGTGTTCATTTTTGTTCTGGTTCATTCTAAAGGGAAACAGTGGGATTACCACAACAGATTTGTTGAAGATTTATTTAGGGCATGTGATAACGTTACCTGCGTTAAAGTTAACGGCGTTAATGTTAATTAACTCAGTAATGTTTTTTTAATTGCTGTTAAAATAGCAATCTGCCAAACTCAGACTGCACCAGGCTCTTAAAGGGAATAGCAAGCGGGGGGGGGGGGGGGGGGGGGGGGGGGGGGGGGGGGGGGGGGGGGGGGGGGGGGGGGGGGGGGGGGGGGGGGGGGGGGGGGGGGGGGGGGGGGGGGGGGGTATATATATATATATATATATATATATATACATTTACATTTGGTCATTTAGCAGACGCTTTTTATAATCACAACATCCCTGGAGCAATGAGGGTTAAGGGCCCCCATTGGTAACTTCAGTTGACCTGGGATTTGAACCCACAACCTTCAGATTGATAGCCCAACACCCTAACCTAACCTGAGCTTCCTTGCCCCTATATATATATATGTTACTGAGGATGGTGAGGTCAGGTCAGATTAACTACATTGATTGCATATTCGCTTAGTTTAATGAAGGGAGTTTAGATAAGAGGAAAGATAAAGATAAAGCTCGTTTAATGCAGCACTGACAGTTTAATTAATGACTGCTGTCTCAACAAAATAAGCAAACTTCCTATAAACTTCAGTTCAGATATTTTATCAGCTGGCTCTATTTATCGATGAGCACTATACCCCCCTGACCACCGAAACTCTGCTGTGTTGTTTTCGACTGACTTTAGGTGTATAGGTTTCACATTCATCTTAAATGTCAGTGCGCGGTAATTATTTAAACAACAAGCCGGGTTGAGTCTCACTGGGATTTGGGCTTTAAACACAGAAGACGGAAGGATTTGTGGTGTGTACAGATTAATTAGGACGTGTAACTTCATTTTTAATACAACAAAATGAATGCTGTAAAAGAAAGCAATCCCGAAGGAGGGGCCCGTGAGCTCCTGACGATCTGGCTTAGCCATCATCTATTAAAAGCGAGCTTTTATCTCATCTAGGCTCTGTCAAACTTTATGGATTTTTTCATAAACACTGCCTATACTTCATAAATGTCTCAATTTTCTAGTCTATTAACATTACCTCAGAAGCAGTTGATAAAAGAGGCAGGCATGCATAAAATAATGCACCAATAATATGAACTGCTGGAGGCTAGAACAGTGGGACGGCTCCTCGGCGATGCAGACGGAACAATGCAAAGATGCTATCAGCTCCGATAAAGGAATAGACCCTCAGTTGGAAGGAGGGGGTGGGGAAGGCAGAATCGAGGTGTAATTGGGGTAAAGAATAATGAGTGTTGGTTTTTGGTTTTTATTGCTTTGCTACTGTATGCAAACTCTGCAAAACCTCAGATTTGTCTGTCCTGCTGTCACGGCAGGGAACTGTGAACTGGTGACCACATCAACAATGGCATTTTAATCAGAATGTAATAAAACTATAACAATTCAAGATAAGGCCGCATGGTGGCTTAGTGGTTAGCATGTTCTCCTCTCAGCTCTAGGGATTCCCAATTCGAATCCCCATCTGGATGGAGTTTCCATGTTCTCTCTGTGTCTGCGTGGGTTTCCTCCGGGTTCTCCGGTTTCCTCCCACAGTCTAAAAACATGGATCAAGGTCAATTGAATTCTACAAAATTGCCCCATATAGAGTGTGTCTGTGTGAGTGAGTGTGTGTCCTGTCCTGTGTGTATCTGCCCAGCGCCCAAAACGTTCTCCCCTGGATGGGCATGGGGAACCCCACCACGACTCTAATAGAGGATAAAGCGGAAGATAATGAATGGATGAATTCAAGATAATTAATCACCATTTAAATACGATTAAAGTTTTTACTTGCAGTTGGGGGTTACCTAATTCCATCATTATAGTATATTTTATATTACCACTACTTAAATTACATTACATCATTATAAAGATGATTTATTTAAAAGGTAGCAACAGCAAATTTGGCAACAAATGGCAGAGGTTCATTACCCATTATAATTTTTTTAATTGTTCGGATTGTTTTGACTGACCTCTCTTTTCTCTGTTGCTTTTTATCCATCTATTATCTTCTACTTTATCCTCTACAAGGGTCGTGGGGGGTTGGGGGTTCCCCATGCCCATCCAGGGGCTAACGTTTCGGGTGCTGGGCAGATACACCCAGGACAGGACGCCAATCTATTACTTTGCACACACTTTCTCACACAGACAAACTCTATATGGGGCAATTTGGAGAATTCAATTGACCTTGATCCATGTTTTTGGACTGTGGGAGGAAACCGGGGAGAACACGGGGAGAACATGGAAACTCCACCCAGATTGGGTTTTAAACCTGGATCCCCAGCACCGCTAAGCCACCGTGCCACCTTGTAAGTGTTGAGCGATGTTAAAAAGTTTTAATATCCATCCATTATCTTCAGCCTTATCCTCTTCTAGGTTCAAAGGGGTTCCCCATGCCCATCCAGGGAAGAACGTCTCGGGCGCTGGGGAGATACACCCAGGACAGGACGCCAATCATTCACATGACACACACTCTATATGGGGAGAACATGGAAACTCCACCCAGATTGGGATTCGAACCGGGACATCTGTGTGGGGGGTCACCCTTCCTTAAGGGCGATAAAAGATGTAACCTGTGGAAGGTAATCTGAACATTAGAGGGAATGACATGATTCTAATGATTTTGTTTGCGTCCTGAGGACCTCAGCACCATATGGCACCAGTTTTCTCCTTATCGAATTAAGCTGTTCTAGCTCCCCACATGGACGTGTTTGAGGGTTGCCAGGGAAAAGATAAAGGTTGAGGTAGGACATTGTATGAGGCTCTGATGATAAACATCTTGGTGTCTATTCCCCAGCTCGCTTCATGTCATTTGTTTTCACTTTTCTCAATCGCACCTCATCCAGCAGTTCTGATGGTCTTGGGAGACGGTTCTGGCACATTTGTTTGCTTCCTTCTGGCGGCGCTCCTCCTCCTCCTCCTCCTTCACCACCAGATGCCAGCACTCTTTTGGAGTAGCCTCCGCCACAAGGGTGTTTTTGCACCTCTGTGTAATTCCTCTCAGTCCAAAATGTTATCAGAGCCATTTGTTAGTATTAAATTACATTTCTGCTCTCAGAATAAAGGGGGGGGGGTTATCCCAGGAATTAAAGACTCTTTAAGTTTGATGTCTCAGCACATTTCTGCTACTCCACCAGGCTTAAACGTGGCAACCCCATGCTGCTGAGGCTTCTTGGTCGTCTAAGTCTCGTCCCCTTGTGTGCTCATCAGTCTCTGAGCCTCTTGTCATGGGATAGAGTGACTTCATAAATGGTTATTGGCCACATGAGATGGGGCATTAGGCCAGATTTTGAGCACCACAACAGCTTTCCTGGAAGGGCAGAGTTATTCATTTACATAAGGAAGTTGATTACATTCAGTTTGATTTGTTACACATAGAGGGTGTCGTAGATCGGAGTTGTTCTATTGTTCTAAACTATTAAAGGTTTTCTAAGGAACGGTGCAAGTCGCAGATTTTTTTTTTCTCCGGTTTCCTTCCACACTCCATAATCATGGATCAAGGTGAAGTGAATTCTCCAAATTGCCCCATATAGAGTGTTTTTGTGTGAGTGAGTGTGCCCAGCGATAGATTGGCGTCCTGTCCTGGATAAATCTGCTCAGCTCCCAAAACGTTCCACCCTGAATGGGCATGGAGAACCCCCCCGGTGACTCTAATAGAGGATAAAGCAGAAGTGGATGGAGGAATATAAACAGAAAAATACACCCAGGACATGGCGCCAGTCTATTACTGCGCAAACTCTCACTCACACAAACACACTCTATATGGGGCAATTTGTGGAACTCAATTGATCTTGATTCATGTTTTTGGGCTGTGGGTGGAAACCGGAGAACCCGGAGGAAACCCATACGGACACGGAGAGAACATGGAACCTCCACCCAGATTGGGATTCAAACCTGGAACCCCAACGCTGAGAGGAGAAACATTAACTGAAACATTAACTCATGAACTTTCAAATGTATTTAATATTAAAAAAACAAATTTTCTCTCATAATTTCCATCTGATAAAAATACTTGAGTGCAGAAGTGTTATTTTTACTAAATTTCTTCTTTTTTTTTTTTGAGGTGTTTGTAGAGCGGAGAAATAAAAAATAATAATACCGCTGGCCCACGATGTCACATTTGCTTTTTCTTCAGTATGTTTGTTTAAACAGAAAGAGAGAATCCTGTGTTTTGACAGTTTAAAAAGCTTCATTCAGAAATGTCTCCTTACTCACGGGCTGAACGGGCAATGTTTCCAAAAGCCTTTTTCCAAAAACATCTGTAGTTTTCACTAACACCTCTGCCACTACTTGCCCTAAGACCTGAGCTCAATACTGACAAACGCTCTCTGTCCGTAAAGTTATGACTG
The DNA here is from genome assembly GCA_019802435.1 of Corydoras maculifer. NCBI lineage: Eukaryota > Metazoa > Chordata > Actinopteri > Siluriformes > Callichthyidae > Corydoras > Corydoras maculifer. The sequence goes on from JAFMOD010000210.1 coordinate 1,317,896, forward strand.
AGTGAAATACCATGAGAAGCCAGGATTAGGATGAAAAGACTAGCTGTCCCACCTGTCCTTTCTTTCGACCTGGACCCCGACTCGGTTACACGAACGGCTGCGATATTTACCCATCTGATCCGATTCTACCTCTGACGTTCATGTGCTATTTACTGGCTCTGCTGATCACTTCATTTCTTATACATTTCTACAGAATACAGTGGATTATTGGTTAGCATGTTCTCCTCTCAGCGCTAGGGATTCCCGGTTCAAATCCCAATCTGGGTGGAGTTTCCATGTTCTCCCCGTGTCTGCGTGGGTTTCCTCCGGGTTCTCAGGTTTCATCCCACAGTCCGAAAACATGCATCAAGGTCAAGTGAGTTCTCCAAATTACCCCATATAGTGTGTGTCTGTGTGAGTGAGTGTGTGTCCTGTGATAGATTGGTGTCCTGTACTGGGTGTATCTGCCCAGCGCCCGAAACATTCTCCCCTGTATGGGCATGGGGAACCCCCCCCACGACCCTAGTAGAGGATAAAGCGGAAGATAATGGATGGATGTATTTCTACAGAACCGGTCAAAGGTTTGGAGAACTTTGTAGTTCTCCAATTCCATTCTGTAGTCCATCTGTTCCTGTTCTACAGTACATACTGTGTACGTCCCCTTTACTCTGTTCTAATGGTCAGAACCCCAATAGCACCACCACAGAGCAGGGATTATTTGGTGGGTGCATTAGTCCTATCCCAGCAGTGTCACTGAGGTATCACTAAAACCCCCTCACCACATCAGTGTCACTGCAGAACTGACAATAAACAATCCACCACCCAAATGATACCTGTTCTGTGATGCTGCTGAGAACCAACAGGGACTAACAACAACAAAGAACACAGATGGACTACAGTCTGGAATTATAGAACTACAAAGTCCATCTATATGATAAGTGGAGGAATTCCGCTGTCTGTAAGTACAGTAGGCAAAATAAATCACTTTACACTGTGGAAGAGAGGAAACGTATAGTGGCATCCATATTTTGCAAATTCATTGCCGGATTTATCAGGACGGTGCTCCTGCTGTAGCTCGTGTGAGACTGTATCAGGAGAGGACACAAGAAAGACTGGATCTGTCAGGATGGATCCCCTCCCACCGCACCTTCATTAATGGCCCTGTCCTGACAACTCAGCCTAATTGCCCCCGAGCAGCTCTTCATGTATTATTGGTACCTGACTGCCTTGGTTCATGTCAACAAGCCACAGAGTTGAGGACCAGACTATCCCTGCCCTTCTTAGCTTCCACACTAACGTGTCCAGACACTGACCGTAAGCCACCTAGCCCTTAAACTCCCCCTGAATTTCCCTGAAAGGCCTTTTTTTTTATCTTAAGCTCTATACTCTTAGGCTGAACACTCACACTATACCACACCACCCCCTCCATTCCACCTCACTGCTACACTTTTCTTTAAATACTGTTTTTCTAAGGTAGAAACATTGGTTGGGGGTATAAAAGGGCAGATTGATTTGTGCATTTAAAATTCTGTGGCAGTAATGGAGGCTTTAATGTGGATGAGCGTGTTTACACTTCCTCCCGGCTGACACGTCTCGGAGGACTGTCAGACAGCGGGAACGCACATCTGAAAAGAGCTGCATGGCTCTGCCACTGCAAAACAGGTTCCACCCATCGCAACCCTGAGACGAATCCGCAAACTCGGGGTTTCTGCAGATAAGCTGGATGGTTAAAAGCAGTGGCTGCCCTTCACCAGTGTTCACCAGAAATGACCCCTTGTTTTCAGCAGTGAATGGTGGGTGGATGGATGGGTGGGGTCTTTGTGAAGTCTCTTTCTTCTTCCCCTTTTTTTAAACTCTAAAAATAGAAATGGAAATGTTTTAATAGAAGGTGGCACGGTGGATTAGTGTTTAGCATGTTCTCCTCTCAGCGCTAGGGATTCCCGGTTCGAATCCCCATCTGGGTGGAGTTTCCATGTTCTCCCTGTGTCCGCGTGGGTTTCCTCCGGGTTCTCCAGTTTCCTCCCACAGTCAAAAAACATGGATCAAGTCAATTGAGTTCTCCAAATTGCCCCATATAGAGTGCGTCTGTGTGAGTGAGTGTGTGCCCAGTGATACGTCCTGTGCTGGGTGTATCTGCCCAGCGCCTGAAACGTTCTCCCCTGGATGGGCATGGGGAACCCCCCCGTGACCCTAATAGAGGAAAAAGAGGAAGATAATGGATGGATGGACGTTTTAATCTGCCACTTTATAGTGTCTTCATAAATCAGCAATCTTTACAAAGTTGGC
>JAFMOD010000210.1:1322660-1335614 GCA_019802435.1 Corydoras maculifer
TTATTTAACAGCGGTGCCTAACATATCCGATTTTACTAAGTATTACATTCGGAATGCAGATGCATCCATAAACATGGCCTTAATCCCAAATCCGTCTTCATCTCCTGCACGTGTGCTGATAATCCGTCAGGGAAACATTGCTGTGTGTATCGATAAGTAAATAGTTCAGATGCGGTTATGCACACTGTAAATATCAGGCAGCACTGTCCAGTTCTATACGTGTCAGAACGAGGAGCCACACAACTGCCCAATTACTGTGAAACACAGGGCTTCTACGCCCGTGTGCCAATGTTTGTGCGCTCGTAGTGATGAGAAGTCAGAAGTGACAGAACACACAGGAGGGGAAAACACACAACGCTGAGCAGGAATGAGAGAATAGAGCTTTGAGTTTAGTGCTAAACAAATAGGCTTACATTTGAGTCGGCTTCTCCCAGGTGAATCGGCCTCGGTGGGCTTTTTACAGCAAAGAACCACATCATAAAAACACCCGTCGCATCCCGGCGATATGTTTTTGAGCCCATTTTCTCTGCTCTTTTAAACTCTATAAGCTCAGTGTTCCTTTATGTGGTGGGTGACAGTAAGTGACTTTAGTGAAACATGATCATTGGGCCTTCATGCAACAGCGGCTAAGCATTGCGCTTTTGTCTTAATTTATTAAGGAGATGTTAGTTTTTAATGGCAGTAGCTAAAACTGATGGCTCAATGATATTAACATTTATGTTCCATTTACTTTTGGCCACTCGTGTTATCATTAATTTCTCATTGAGGGCTTCATCCGAGCTGTAACTTCCAACCACGGTCATTCATTTTTCATTATCTATTGTCATTTTCGCCCGATCTGTAGATATAAAAGTGTTGCGGATGAATAATAGACAATGTCCTGTTTTAAGGCGCCGGTGCAGTGCGTTCCGTTGTGCAGATTTATTATTCAGATAAGTGTCTGGGTATAGAAATATCACTGTTGACATTTTACCATATAAATTTGGAGCGTCCAGACCAGTATATTCAGAGCAATAACCGAAAAAAGGTAATTAACATGTAACTGCTCGTAAAACGCCATTTGCTGAAAACAGCTTAACATTTTAATGTGTGCGAAGAGGAAAGGTGGAAAAATATGTACTTGCATAAATTTGACATTCTTCAAATGAGCGCCCAGGTCATCCATAATTTTGCAGGGGCTTATGAAATTTAAATTGCATGTAGTTATTTCATTTAGAATTACAGAACACTGTAAAAGTTATTTACAAAGCAGCAATAACGGCAAATGATTGAAATGCCACTTCGTAATATAAAACAAACAGCAATGAGATCAGCCGAGCAACTGGATTACTTTTATTTTGAATAAACCCTGGTTGCTTCTGTAATGACTTTATGCAGGGATGAATGTTCTGCAATGTTCTATGGGTTGGAAGCTGAGATTGCGGGCCCTCTAGCGTGCAGTCATACTGCCATCTCTTGAACTGATGCTGAACTGCAAGGCAGCTTTACTAGGTGTCGTTGTCTTCCTCCTCTTCCCTGTGTTGATTTTCCTGGGCAGGTTGTCCCCACGCTGTTAGCAGTGTGTTCGCGGTGACCTTGATGTGTCCGACAGACTGAGTCCTGTGTGCTAAATGATTTCCTTTATAGTACAATGACGGTCCACTGTCCTCTCCGGCCCTGCCTCTTCATCCGTATGTGGTTGATAGAAGATGGAGCGGAGACAAAGTGGATGTCAGTCAGCGTTGTGGCCTGTCATTCACATCCGTGCCTTTTGAGTTCCTAAAAACGCCGCTCTGTCACTTCTGCTGATGTTGTACCTTGTGATGCTGGAAACCCTGGACTTAGCGAATTAGGAAATGCCACCGACCACTAGTGGATTTCGCGTGTCGTTCGTTTGCGTTCACCTTTAATCGTTGGCGTTCATTTCGAAAGAAAGAGCATTGGGGTTGCAGCTGGGAGTGGTGTCTGAACAGGGGGATGAGCGCCTACCACTCCAGCATCATTCAGTCAGACAACATGCCCCTCAGCTGAAAGTGCAGGAACCTCCGCGCGCTCTTGAATTAGGGAGATTAGCGGCAAAGCGCATAATGCAGGATGATGGAATTTGTCATCATTTGCATTGTCCTGGAAAGATCTGGTTTGATAGAGCGGCGCATCGAGGAGCTTGTCATGTCCCACGGGCAGGTCATAGAGGAATCTTGGCAGAAATGATTTTTGCGATCTGTGCATCAGTCGTAAAAGCCTCACAACCAATTTGTCAAAAAAAAGTGGAGGCTCGAGACAGTTTGATGGCGGCGGGGCATTTTGCCTTAACACAAAGAGGAAACATGCCCTCATTCTCACTTAGACAGACTGCCTCAGACTTGCCTGATTTAGACTCCTGATTTAGAACCAGCTTCATCGAAATTGGCTCAATTCACACAATTTACATGTCATTTACATCCAATTAAACCAAATACAGAAATATCCTGCTATATGTATATATATACAACGCCAGGGCAACGTCCATAAACCCTGGTGTTTGTGTATTTAAGGACAAATTGATGTGATGTTGATTGTCATTATATATATTTCCCCTTCGAGATATTTCTGTGACACAAAAACCAGGAGGATTTTTCTAATCCGTAACGCCGGACCGAAAATGTACGCCTTCAGTAGCTAGATTTATAAAGATATATCCTTCTTGTGGCGTGTGAGATGTGAGTGACCTTGCTTCCACTCCAAACAGCCTATAGATAGAGGAGAGTAATCAGCATAAAGTTGACAAAAGCTGACATGACAGTGTTACTTATCCAAGCAGGCATCTCTGAAAGTGGGCATGTCGAGGTCAGACAGCCGGGGAAGCTGGGTATTTACAGCTGCATGAAACGAGCAGAGAAAAGAGGCCAGTGTCATCACAAATGACCCTACTTTATCAGAGTACCAGCTCTCGTCCAATCACACTGCGCATCATCCCCGCAAAATTTCTCCTTCAGTATTTTCATCCACACGCTTCTTTCATCCTGATCAAAATGCAGGAACTGCCGAACGGATATGGTGCACTTCGTGCCGGCCATGTCTTGTGCATTTCGTACAGTTATTTATGTCTCGGAGTAACACTGATTTTGGGTGACAGTTGAGCTTATACGAGTTAGGCTGGAAGCAGAGTGCAGGCGGTGGAAACGGAAAAAAAAAAAAAAAAAAATCAAGCCGAACAACAAGAGGAGATTTAAAGAGAACTAACGCTGGATACTGACTGTAAAGCTTTACTGAAGGTTTTGTATTTGATAAAATTAGTTGTTGCAGAATGCGAATTTCCTGCGTGCGCGAGCCTCCAGCTTTGATCGGCTCACATCTTCAAACGTGATTGGCTTTGAATGCGCTAATGCTGATGGAGCCGGCATAAAGATGCAAAGCTTGTAATCAGAAACCTGACAACCTGCCTTCTACGTCAAAAAAAAAGGGGATTATATGGCATCTGTAATACTTAGTGTGGGAAATCATTTATGTGGATTAAACGTGGTTGGTCTTTGATAACTAAATGTGCATAAAGGGTTTTGTTAAGGTCCATTTAATACCTAGTAATGTTGTGTCAAATAGCCTCAGGCCATGTCTTGAGCTTTCACAGGCGAGTACCTGAAGGAAGAAAAAGAAAAAGGCTGTGTTAATCACACGAGCGGAACTCCTCGAAATCATCATATTGGAATTGACCGGTGCATTCTGAACGCCGCATTCGTACAGCCTTTTTTTATTATAGAACATTGTCTCAGAGCAGCTTTACAGCCCTTAATGGTCTTCACACATGGAGCATGATTTGTGGTTATGATATTTTTTAAAGCTGCAATATGGATTTTCAACAGCTATCTGGTATAAATGCATACATCGATGAAAGGTACAGTGTAGGTTGTGAAAAAGCACTTCTTTTTTTGCAGCCGACTCGCCATTTTCACATTTCATCTGCAATGTCAGTCAACCAATCAGGAACTAGGTGTTCAGGCAGGCGTCAAAGAGCAAGTGTGTTTGGGAAGTGACTGCATATATTCTGCATGGCCTCCGCTGACTTTTCATGTGGGAAGTTTTTTGGAATGCAAAAAAATCGCCTCGGATTGAATGTAATTGCTGATGTTGCAGAAAATGTTACATATCTTTTTTCTTTTTAATCTCTGTCCACTTTTGTGTCATTGCATAATATTTGCATTACATTTTTATTCTTGGCAACTTATAAAATGAGCCCTGGGTTGGCCTCAGCCCTCCTGGAGTAATGAGGGTTAATGAGGCTTAAGTATATGGGACAATTCGGAGAATTCAGTTGACTTTAATCCATGTTTTTGCACCCACGCAGACACCGGGAGAACATGGAAACTCCACCCAGATTGGGATTCGAACAAGAAATCCCTAGTGTTGAGAGGAGAACATGCTAACCACTAAGACACCGTGAATGGACACACTATATGCAATTTAGAGCAACCAATTTACTTTGAATCCATGTTTTTGGACTGTGGGAGGAAACTGGAGAACCCAGAGGAAACCCATGCGGACACGTAGAGAACATGGAAACTCCACCCAGATTGGGATTCGAACCTGGATCCCCAGCACTGAGTGTTGGACGCTAACCACTAAGCCACTGTGCTGCCCATGTCAAATTAACCAGGATTTCCCACTTTTTAACTTGTGTATTTCCCACTGCTATGTGATACTGAGGTATCGGTTTAGTCGTGGTTAGGTTGGTGTGGTTGGTTCCATGATCCCTCAGGACATGTCTGGAGACCATATGTTCTAACAATGAACATGCTCACCACAGCTCCATAATAAGGCATCACTGGTATCATTGGTACTTTCTCAGCCTAAGAAATCCTCCTTTTGGTGTAATTACCCCGGTTGGGTTTACTCTGTGAGTTTTCGAGTGGTGAGCGAGAATTCCAACAGTTTATGCTTCGGTTACCTGGATTTAATTATGCATGAGGAGTCAAAAAAAGAGCATTAGCATATCTTATGGTGCCGTGATGTGTGTTTCCTCAGCCATGTCCTTGGCCTGAGAGAGTGACTTGACTGCTCATCAATAGCAGGTCACTTTAGTCGGTATGGCCTGGGCGGTGTTGCCTGCCAAAAAAGAACACTCTCAGCAAAATCTTTAAGGTCACCTTCTCACACGGCACAAACACAAATATGTAAAGTTGTTGTGCCTTGGAGATTTCTGGCCGACAATTAAAATGCTTCCCTTGTGCCGGAGTGTTGGGAGATGTCATGCAAAGCCTGGGTGCTGTTCCAGAGAGATCATTTCCATACGCCATGCCGCCTGCATCCCGACAGAGCGCTCGGGGCAGCCTGACCTTTTGACATGTCATCGGCATTATGAGAAGTGATTGTGTTTGAGCCAAGGAATAAAGGTCGATAATGCGAGAGGCCAAAGCGGTTATTTGATTAATGTACGGAAGTGTGCACAAAAACTCAAATTCAACGCTATTAAGATTTAAATCATTCATCTTTCCTGAGGTTTACTTTAAAGAAGACTTTTTAAAGAGCTGCGATTGTTGAATTATTAAATTTAAAGCGCCGTTTGTTGACTCGTCCAAGCTGAGTGTGTTATGATATACAAACTCTCTAAAGTTGGGTTTCAAGTCACTTTATACATTTACATTTACATTTGGTCATTTATTGAACGCTTTTATCCAAAGTGACTTACAAGGTGAACACAGGGTTAATCACAGCATTCCTGGAGCAATGAGGGTTAAGGGCCTTGCTCAAGGACCCACATTGGTAACTTCAGTGGGATTTGAACCCCCAACCTTCAGATTGACAGCCCAACACCCTAATCACTGAGCTACCTTGCCCTAAAGAAAGAAAGACAGGAATAAGTTTAACCCAAATTGCAGAGATTATTTAACAATTTTCTGGAGAAGACCTTCTCCGCCTGAACAGGGACTTGAACCCTGGACCCTCAGATTAAAAGTCTGATGCTCTACCGACTGAACTATCCAGGCCCTGGATAGCTTTATCCAAAAAAGTGTTACTGTTTACATACTTACTGTTTACTGCATACTGTCTGTTGCACTGTTCCCTCTCCATTACTTGGATGTTTTTGGAATGTGTATTAGGGTTGCAAATCTCTATGTGTCTGGCGATTCGATTCTGATTTTTTTGAATCGATTTTATTCAGAAACGATTTTTTTTAGTTCAAATGGTCTTTAAATTTTGGTGAAATTATGTGATTGAAAAGATGAAAGGACAATGTCATCAAATAGAACATTTATTAACAATAATTTCAGGTTCCTTCCTGTATCAAATCTTTTTGCATCATTATATATTTATACAAAAATAGGATTACGCTAAATTAAAATGACTATTTAATTAATTTAAGCATTTATTTAAGTATTAGGTTTGCTTATCTGGCTGGCTTTTCCCTTACATAATAAACATCTATCAATGAACAAATCATTCAAAATATATAATATCAAAGTTTACCGTGGTGCATTAGCCTTTAATCCAAACTGATATACAGACTTTACAGACATGGTGCATTTATATTTTGCAAATCTTAAAAAATGAACATTAAAAATAAAATACATACTTCAGTCTTTTTAACTGGGCATTTTGAATCAATTCAGAATCGTCAGGACTACGAATCGCAATCCTTTGTAGAATCGATTTTTTTCAGCACCCCTACTGTGTATGGTCCTGTATTCATTGGGATCTTTGTGTTTGCACACGCTCTTTGCACATGTGCACTTTATGTTGGTTGTGTAGTAGCTGTTATGTGTAGCACCTGTTCCTGGAGAACACTGTTGCGTTCCACATATAATGTACAGTACTTTATATTGTTGGAATGACAAATAAAACACTTGAATACTTAAATATTTTTAAAAAACCCAAATTTAGAAGAAACTAATGACACTTCGTCTTCGTCTGTCTTACGTATTTGGTAACTTGCAGGTAAAAAGATATCGGCATCGTAATCGTAAGCCTTCAGTGTTCAGTCAGGTGCTTTAGAAGTGCGTGGTTTTGAACCCCACTGGTGGTTATGGAAAGTTAAATGAAATATGCGATTGTTTGACCCCGATGAATATTAATAGCCTCCCTGTGCTCTATTAAAAATGCATGGGGCATTGTGACTGCTGATCAGGTTTGGCCGCCGATGCAAATTGGACTGTCTTTCTTGTCAACGGGGAAGATGAATAATGTAGTTGTGTTGTATATTCAGCGACATGCCATTGGCAGTCAATTAACAAGTTTGATTGGTGTGTGAACTCATTCTTTTGAACTGTTAATTTTATGTAAATAGTATTCCCCCTTGTTTTCTCGCTCGCAGGTTTGCCGTAAAAAAGCCGTGCCCACCCGCTCAGCCCGCTGTAACCTGAGCTAGGTCCTTAATAATTGATCATTACGCACCTGCCTGCTGATGCTACGGGAGATTTTTTAGGCTGTTTGTTTGTTTCGGCAGCCGAGGAGCCTCGCTGTTGCCCCTTTTGATATTCAAATCAACAAATAATAGCCTTTTTTTTTTTAAGTGAAACGGTGAATTCTTTGAACATGTGGTTTGCCCTGAGCTCTTCATGTCCAACCTGATCTGGCTTCCTGTGGCATCTGATTCTGCTTGATGGCTCATAAATGGAATGCCAATGACGATTTGTTGTCGATGTCTCAGTGATGTGCGAGGAGGTTTCACCGCCGTGGATATATTGCTCTCATGCTTTGCCAAATAATGCTAGCAGGTAAATGATCCAATGATTGATCCGTCCGCTCGAAAGCGCCGCTTCGCCCCCGTCCAGTGCGGTCTCTGTAATTTGGAGCAGCAGAGGCAGATGCTGAAGATTCATCAAAGTTGACAAGTGAACCCAGGAGCTAGGAATTATGGGAAACTCGTATGACTATGGAAATTGATGTGACTAACCCCCTCCCCCCTCTATAGATTTCTATTAATTTTTTATTTGTTTGTTTTCTAAACTTCTTTTTAATTTCTAAATATCTTTTTTTTCACCTTGTTTTAATATAACTTATCCTACCTCACCTTACCTTGCCTTACCTTAACCTACCTCACCTTACCTTACCTTACCTTACCTTTCCTTACCTTACCCTACCCTACCCTACCTTACCATATCTTACCTTACCCTATCCTACCTTAACCTACCTCACCTTACCTTACCTTTCCTTACCCTACCTTAGCTTACCCTATCCTACCTTACCCTACCTCACCTTACCTTACCTTACCTTACTTTACCCTACCTTTCCTTACCTTACCTTTCCTTACCTTACCCTACCCTACCCCACCTTACCATATCTTACCTTACCCTATCCTACCTTACCTTACTCTACCTTACCTTACCTTACCTTTCCTTACCTTACCTTGCCCTACTTTAGCTTAACCTATCCTACCTTACCCTACCTCACCTACCATACCTTACCTTTATTTACCCTACCTTTCCTTACCTTACCTTTCTTTACCTTACACTACCCTACCTTACCATAGCTTACCTTACCCTATCCTACCTTACCTTACTCTACCTTACCTTACCCTACCCTACCCTACCCTACCTTACCCTACCCTACCCTACCTTACCTTACCTTACCTTGCCCTGCCCTGCCCTGCCCTGCCCTGCTTTGCCATGCCTTAACATGGTGCTGTGTTGGTGATCTGTTGTTTGTAAATTTGATTTTAGCTTTGAATTTTATTCAGAACATCTGACATTCAACAAGAACGTTGTGTTTAACTGTCTTTGGTTTGTAGCAAAGTGTTCCTCACCTCACATCTTAACACCGTGAATAGAGGGTCCTTAACCTGCTGTAAGTTTAGGATTTGGGATTTAGCGTCGTAATCTGGTTTGGGAATGCGATCCCCATGTTTGTATGCTGATCAGCTAAAGACCCTGTTTCACGTGATGCATGGATTGATTTTGGTTTTGCTGTGATCCCTGCAGAGGTCACCATGCTCCTCACACCCCCCTCTCTGCTAGATACTTTCCCCAAGCTCTAATTAACACCATGTCACCTGCAGCTATTTACTCTGACCACTGTGTCGACTGGGATTCACTTCTTTATCCAATACATCTCAAAGGACCCTAACTCCCCCAACGCTCCTGACATCATCGATTACATGGATTTTTACAGTGAGGATCAATGCAGAAAGGAACTTCCCATTCTTCAAGTTTCTCTCTTCTCCTCAGCTAATTACCATTCTGCTAATTGCCTCTGTCATCTATCCACAAAGGCAGGCACATTTTGTTTTCATGGTGTGAAATGGGATTTATTGGTGTTAAGGTAACATTAAAGGTGTGACTTGTTAATTGATGTTTTTCAATTTTGACACACCTTTCATCATTGCCTGAGGTTCGACCTTCTATTTATACCATTTCCTCATCAATTTGAGTTGAGAAGTTGAAAGAAAACGCTGAAGAGACTAAAGTGGTTTGTGTAGTTTCTGATTATTTCTGAATTTTAGAGATTAGTAACTCTTTAATCTTTCCACTGGCGATCGTTCCAGGGATAGAAGTTACTTTGAGAAGTTACTCTAACAGCGTAGTACTCCCGGATCATGCAGTCCATCATGATCTGAAGATCAAAGTGTCCTTTTCAAAGTCCATGTGTCCACGTCCATCAATCCCTAACGTTTTGACTTTTTGGAGTGACTATTCCCAGTTGATGTTCCATGTGGATGAAACGCCGTGTGGTCGGGACTGCACGCTTACTCCACGATACTTTGGATAAAAGAATTTATTGCGTCCATTTGAAATTAGGCAAACATGAATGAAACTGGGTGGCATGGTGGCTTAGTGGTTAGCATGTTCTCCTCTCAGCGCTAGGGATTCCCGGTTCGAATCCCCATCTGGGTGGAGTTTCCATGTTCTCCATGTGTCTGCGTGGGTTTCCTCCGGGTTCTCCGGTTCCCTCCCACAGTCCAAAAACAGGGATCAAGTCAATTGAGTTCTTCCCTGGATGGGCATGGGGAACCCCCCCGCGACCCTAATAGAGGATAAAGCGAAAGATAATGAATGGATGGATGAATGAAACTTTACACAATGTATGAATCATTAAAAACATCCATCCATCCATCCACACACTCACTCACACAGACACACTCTATATGGGGCAATTTGGAGAACTCAATTGACTTGATCTATGTTTTTGGACTGTGGAAGGAAACCGGAGAACCCGGAGGAAACCCACGCGGACACGGGAAGAACACGGAAACTCCACCCAGATGGGGATTCGAACCGGGAATCCCTAGCGCTGAGAGGAGAACATGCTAACCACTAAGCCACTGTGCCACCCTTGTTTTTATATATATAAATTTATTTCTCTACAACAGGTATTTGTTAAAGAGATGCGTCTTCAGTAGTTTCTTAAAACTGTTTAGTGATTCTGCCTTACGGACAGAGTTGGGAAGATGGTTCCACCATTTTGCAGTGGTGAACACCATGTAGTGAGAATCAGCTCCTCGGTGAGGTGGAACCACCAGACGACAATCATCACTAGAACATAGTGAACGAGTCGGAGTGTATTATGAAAATATAGAGTGAAGGTAAGAGGGGCAGATCCAGAAATGGTCCTGAGTCAGTGACTTGTACTGAATGCAGCAGCAACAGGGAGCCAATGGAGAGAGAGGAGTAATGGAGTCACATGAGTTTGCACCATTCTTTGCTTTGCTTTTTTGGGTAATTTGGCAAAGATTTGTAGAGACACTTCAAATTCCTATAGGAAGAAAGTTTGACTAGAAAGGTGAACCGGTAGATTTGTTCATGCCGTTTTGTCTGTGGTTGTGTTAAACACTAACATATTACGGGTTTTCTTGCTGGTTTGTGCTGCAGGTGGATGAAGCCGTGTTCTGTGCGGGTCAGATCGCTCTGATCCCATGCACCATGCAGCTCCTCTGTAAAGGTCCAGGATCGCAGGCTCGACTGTGTTACAGTCACACAGAGAAAGTGCTGGGGGCCATTAGTGCCAATCTAACGCTCGGTCATGCACTGCAGGCTCACTGCTATGTCACGCACCAGGATTACATCCCGGCCATCAGCCAAATCTGGCAAAGCAGGATACACAGCAAGCAGGAGCAGGTAAGCTGTTTTCACAGTTTGTGATTTGTTTTAATGCTTTTAAGGTATTCATTCATTCATCCATTATCTTCCGCTTTATCCTCTATTAGGGTCGTGGGGGGGGGGTTCCCATGCCCATCCAGGGGAGAACGTTTTGGGCGCTGGGCAGATAAACCCAGGACAGGGCATCAATCCATCACTGGCACACACTCACTCACACAGACACGCACACATACACACTCATGGGGCAATTTGGAGAATTCAATTGACCTTGATCCATGTTTTTGGACTGTGGGAGGAAACCGGAGAACCCGGAGGAATCCCACGCGGACACGGGGAGAACATGGAATCATTCCTGGATCAATTCCCTGTTTTAACAAATTTTATGGTTGAAGTGCACTTGTGTAAGCCACCCCACACTATTGCCCCCCCCGGGTACTGTGTACATGGCTGCCGAGCACTAGATCAGTTCACTAGTGTGTTTCACTGCAGATTTTTTTACTCAAAGTGACTTACAAGTATCACGGGGAAGCCATGGTCCCGCATTCCTGGGTGCCCCCAGCTCTCAGGGCTGGGGTCATTGCTCAAGGACCCACTTTTGGATCCAGATGCACAGTATATACTGAAAAATGTTCTGTTTATAGAGTAATTCCTCATCCATCCATCCATTATCTTCTGCTTTATCCTCTACTGAGGTTGAGGATCCATCCAGGGGAGAACGTTTCAGGCGCTGGGCAGATACACCCAGGACAGGGCACCAATCTATCACTGGGCACACTCACTCACACAGACACACTCTATATGGGGCAATTTGGAGAATTCAATTGATCTTGATCCATGTTTTTGGACTGTGGGAGGAAACCGGAGAACCCGGAGGAAACCTACGTGGACACGGGGAGAACATGGAACTCCACACATATTGGGATTCAAACCGGGAATCCCCAGTGCTGAGAGGAGAACATGCTAACCACTAAGACAGCGTGCTTCCCTCTTATTCCTCATAAAAGATGTAAATTTGAAAGATTTATACATTCCTCCAATCAGAGCTTTTTTTTTGAGCCAGAACTGTTCAGGCATCCTGCAATCAATCTTTCATGTAAAGAAAAGGTTGTGATTTCAACTGATGGAATCTGCCATCCCATGTGCCTCCCCCCCCCCCCCCCCCCCGCCCGAAAGAGCCGGCAGAAGTGGCTCATATTTACAGGAATGAGCTCTCATGAAAAGTTGATGCGATGGGAAATGCTGATGTCTTTGATAATCCCGAGTCTGGCACCGAGGCAGATGTCTTCCTTAAAGCTCTCTTTAATCCCAACCCCTCTTTTGGAGCGTCGCTGAAACCCCAGAGCAGCTTATCTCCCCCCTGCTCCCTCTGCGATTCCAAACTCCTCATGGTTAATAAAAGCAGCAGGCGCCCCGCTCACCCGCTCCTCCTCCTGTAATCAGCGCCGCATAGGGAGCAGGAAGAGGGCCTCCTACTGTCACCACATCCAGCCTACGGACTGACCTTAACACAGCACAGCGAAATAATGACAGGCCTGAGAGGCGATGGGGAGAGGCGCTTCACACAGGTAGCGTCCTGCTGTAGAGACTGTCAGTTATGTTTGGCATTGAGGGGACGAAGGGACGGAACAGTTCAAACTCGGGTTTGAGGAAGAAGGGTGGAGATATTTACAGTTTTCCTTTAGCCACCTGTCACTGTGTCACCCTCATGGAACTGACATTAACAATGCTATAATAATGCTATTACTAATACTAATAATAATAATTACTAATGCTAATAAATACTAATAAGTTTAAATTTAAATGGTTTTCATTCAGTCCATATGTCATGTTCTGGGGTCACCCCAGGACAGGGTGCCAATCTATCACACAGACACACACACAAAAACACTCTATATTGGGCAATTTGGATGCCCTAATATATATATATATATATATATATATATATATATATATATATATATATATATAT
>JAFMOD010000210.1:1338363-1402839 GCA_019802435.1 Corydoras maculifer
TCTCAAAGCCTAAATACCATGCTGAAGTTCTGCAAGGAGGTGAAGAGGGAAATAATAAAATAAGAAGGAAAGAAAAAAAAGGAAGCGAGCGGACGAGGACGCTGATTTAACAGCCTGAGACAAGTCGGAGGGAAAAAAGAGAGTGGGAAAGTTT
Source organism: Corydoras maculifer (assembly GCA_019802435.1). Lineage (NCBI taxonomy): Eukaryota > Metazoa > Chordata > Actinopteri > Siluriformes > Callichthyidae > Corydoras > Corydoras maculifer. The sequence continues at coordinate 1,338,518 of JAFMOD010000210.1, forward strand.
TGGTGTTTGAAGGTAGTGACCTGTGAGGGCGAAGCTGGTGGAGGCTGCCTAGTGAGGGCCTGAGGGCTGGCCTTTAAGCCTGGGTGAACAAGGCCCTTGAGAGCGCTTCATTCCAACATCTAACGCCTAACTCCTCCCGCTCCACTAGCAACACTCGATGACTATTGACAAGCGGCGAGGCCGAGCCCTCGAGCGGCTCACGTAAAGAGCTCACCTTACATTTATCTTAACTGAAGCAGAGCTACATATAGGCCATCGTCATCAGAATTAACCCCGCAATCCCTCCCCTCACTTAATTACACACACGTGTGTTTAGTGTTTATTTGCTGCTGATACACAATTAGGCCTTTACTTTAGTTTTTTTTCGTTAACTTCTTAATGAAATTAAATAATACTTAAGAACACGCAAATGGCACATAGAAAGTATATAGCTAAAAAATGTGTCTATATATATATATATATATATATATATATATATATATCCATCCATTATCTTACGCTTTATCCTCTACTAAGGTTGCGGGGGGTTCCCCTTACTTATCCAGGGGAGAACGTTTCGGGCGCTGGGCATATACACCAGGACAGGGCGCCACTCTATCACTGGGCACACTCACTCACAGAAACACACTCTATATGGGACAATTTGAAGAATTCAATTGACCTTGATCCATGTTTTTGGACTGTGGGAGGAAACCGGAGGAAACCCACGTGGACACGGGGAGAACATGGCACCCAGATTGGCATTCGAACCGGAAATCCCTAGTGCTGAGAGGAGAACATGCTAACCACTAAGCCACTGTGCCACCCTACATATATTCATTCATTCATTATATTCCGCTTTTATCCTCTATTAGGGTCGCGGGAGAGTTCCCCATGCCCATCCAGAACATTTCGGGCGCTGGGCAGATACACCCAGTACAGGGCGCCAATCCATCACTGGACACACACTCACTCACACAAACACACTTTATATGGGGCAATTTGGAGAAATTAATTGACTTGATCCATGTTTTTGGACTGTGGGAGGAAGTGTGTGTGTGTGTATATATGTATGTATATATATGCATGTATGTGTGTGTGTGTGTGTATATATATATATATATATATATATATATACACCTCACCCTTCACTCATTTACACACACATGCTCATATGTGCAGCCTGGTACCTGCTCACGTGTGTTTATTGTTTATTTGTTGTCGAACACTCAGACAGATTTGTTGATTTGCTGCCGATACATAATTAGACCTCGGCTGAAGTTTAATCTCGAGATAAGTGTAGCATTCGCGCCGACAGAGGATTGGGTCATATTGTGGGGAGCGCGAAATGCATTGTGAGGGACCGCTCCGGCTCCTGACGATGACTTTTCGCTCCCATTTTTGAGTGGATTTCAGAATAAAGTGTATGTAACCTGTCATTATTCTCCACTCACCAAGTGGGGTGTAAGTGGATGAAAATTGATCCGGCAAATTGAAAAGGGGGTTAAGTGGTTTTGCCCTATCGACTCCAGACGAAATGACTGTTTTATAAAATGCTCATTTCTTGCCCATTAGCAGATGAGGCTGCCGCTGTGTTATTTGGGAGGTACATTGTAGAATGCGTAGACAAGGAGGCGATAATGGCCTGCACCCAGAAGAAAGAATGGAGATTTTAACTCCACAGATTACAGCATTCAAAGCCATCACAGCAGGTTTCTAATAGAGGTGCGGCTGATATTGTGTAAAAGGGCCCGTGAATAGCCAGAACGTTTGCTGGAAAGTGCCCTTTTTAAAGAAAAGTGTTGTGTTGAGCCGTAGTGTTTAGAAATCAAGCCATATACAGGCTATTATGTGAAAGTTGCGACCCCCTTGTTTAAATGATATGTTTTGTTGGAGTTTTTTTTTTTTTTTTTTTTTTTTACAGGAGGCAAGTTAATGCATCCTCTCAAAGGAGTGAATTTAAATATGTCGTTTATTTACACATCTTTACTGAAGAGGTTTAGTTTTTTGTTAATGTCTTAATGAAATTAAATAATTTCAATGTGCAAAATTCAATGTGCAAATAATCACATAAAAACCACATGACATGATAAAGTGATGTATTTCACTTACTGTATTTACACACAGATGAAATTGTGCACAGGAATAATATGCTAATGCCAAATAGAAAATATATGCCAAATAAATAAAAAAATTATATATATATCAGTATGGGTTTGAATTCACTGATAATTGGGTGAATGCTGGTAGAACACAATTAAAAAATTTTCTACATCAATAATCTACTTGAGTTTGATGAACCGTGACCTCACAGACAGTCGCAATAACAAAACAAAAAAATAAATATCTTAAAAATCTAATCTAGAGCTTTATTTCCACTGTTCTACTTTCATCACATTACGAAACCCTTTGAGGTCATTCACTCGGTGTGTGTTGTTCTGCAGGTGTCATGTTCTGAAGCAGAGCAAACTCCGTGTCCTCCTCTGGTGGTCGCCGTTGTATCCGCTTTACCCAGGAGAGCAGCAGTGGAGCTCCATGTCATGGCTGTGCAGGACGACCCTGCAGAGAGAACGTACCTCCAGCAGAGTTCTGAGATACCAGGCGGTATGATCCGCTGGCAGCTTCTGCAGTCCAGTAATCAGCAGTACTCCAGTCTCTCCCTGAGTGTGTCTGTCTATGATACGGATACAATTCAGAAAAATGCCACAGAGAGCATACTGGAAGCTCTGTTCTCTAGCTTTCAAAAAGCTCTTGATCACACAGATACGTCTCTATCATCACTGTGCATCAGGGTCTTTTACAGAGACAGCAGCATGTTGGCCAGCGCCGTCTCTGCTGGTAAGCATTTCTACCCAAGATTGTTTTCCAAGTCACAGTCAGAGCACTTCCAATGTTTTTACAACCACCTGTAACAGAACGTGTGCTGCTTTGATTACTGCGGTTTCAAAAATAGTCACATATTATACTTTGACCTTTCGCTTAGTTGTATTTTTGACTAATATTTTTTATCAACACCATTTATGTATTATACTACTGTTTCTTTTACCTTTAATACCATTTATTAACTTTAACAGCTTTCACATTTCTGCAATAGCTTTCTACAATCATTTTAAAGTGATCTATTTTGCGTACCGTCCTTACACACAGAGGAATGTGTCCTCCACATTTAACTCATCTGTGCAGTGAAACACACACACACACACACACATAAACACACACTGAGTTAAGTGAGCACAAGTGCCCGGAGTGGTGGACAGCCCTGTACACTTAACCCAGGGAGTAATCTCTGTTAGGTGCCATGCCCATGGGCACTTCAAGTTCCAGTAATTTATTTATAGAGCGCTTTTTACAATAGTTCATTTGCACAAAGCAGCTTTACAGAGTTATAAACCTTTGAACCCCCAGAGAGCAAGCCGAAGTGACAGTGGCAAGAAAAAAACTCCCTGTTATGTTGTTATCTTAAGGAAGAAACCTTGTGAGGACCAAAACTCCTTGAGCGGCCAGACAGCATCAACAGAGTGGGACACTAATGTACAGATTGTGTAATGATCATGTGATCATGTGTTCTATTTAACAATAGAAAAGTATATAAGTCCATTGAGGGCGTCCTGCAGGACCGCCTGTCCAATAAACATCCAGGTTCCATCCAGTAATCACAGTGTAGCCACAGTGCTTCAGCAGAACCATGGATGAAGAGCTGACCACACCTCCAGGAAATTGGCAAAACCTCGAAAGTGTATGTATGTATGTATGTATGTTTATATATATATATATATATATATATATATATATATATATATATATATATATATATATATATATATATATATATATATATATATATATATATAAATATAATGTATGTATGTATGTGTGTGAGTGTGTGTATATATATATATATATAATATACATTTTATATACATTATATATAAATACAAATATAGCTACTACAGTTTCTTCTATTTACTCAAATATATAATAAATATATAATAAAAATAACACATCCTACTGTTTATAGTAATAACATCCTACTATTGATAAATCAACTATAGTTCTAATTGCTAATGGTGTTGTATTAACACAATGCTATCACAGAACCATATCACAAATTGATTAACAATTAACATTATTTATTTGAATACCTTCTATCTCCCTCTTCAGAACCCTTTCTTGCTTTGATCCGTTCGCTTTGATCGCCTTTTCTTCTTTCTTCTAAACTGTTTACACTCGTCTCTTTTGCTCTTTTGTTAAGCACGCACACGGTTTGGCTGAACCGTTTAATTTTTCACTTTAAGACAAACCCAGGTTGGTCCTTCGGAATTAAAGTTTGGTCACATCCCAAGGGAGCCCTTATGTCCCTACAAAAGTCCGACCACAAACAGCATAAATCAACTTGGCACTCGTGCTGTTTCCTCTTTGAAACAATCAATTAGCGTTTTGAATGGGAGCCAGAGCCGAGTCTATACTGTCAGTTCTGGGCTTTGCTGTAACTTGTTATTGTGGGAAATGAAATTATAGTCACAGATGATAAATAGAAATGAGTACAGGTTTGTCTTTATACCACACAATGATTGGTTTGCAGTGGCATGTGATGGTGTTAGTGCATAACAAGCTGTGTACAAAAGGAAGACACATGTCATTTCTAATAAGAACAAAAGATTTACTTAATGTTTCTCCAAGTGATTTAGCAAGATTAGAAATGACATGAAGGATGTCTGCACCACGCGGTGAGATGAGATCAGGAGAACTGTGCAGGTTCAATCACTGCTCTTTTAAAGGCTGCACTTTCCATTTACTTTAAAATACGTATAACACTTCTCTGATAGTTTGTCATAATCTTCATTTAGTTTGCTATAATCTGAACTGCTATTAGTAATAACAATCCTTTTTTATTATTATTATTTTTATTAATGTATTTTTCTAAATAGGAATGTGTATATGGGTTTCCTACGGTTTCCTCCCACAGTCCAAAAACATTGATTAAGGTCAATTGAATTCTCCAAATTGCCCCATATAGAGTGTGTGTGTGTGTGTGTGTGTGTGTGTGTGTGAACAGCTATAGGTTGGCTCCCTGCCCTGGGTGTATCTGCCCAGCGCCTGAAACGTTCTCCCCTGGAGGGGCATGGGGACCCCCCCCCATTGAATTCTCCAAATTGCCCCATATAGAGTGTGTGTTTGTGTGTGTGTGTGTGTGTGTGTGTGTGTGCCCAATGATAGATTGGCGCTTTGTCCTGGGGGTATCTACCCAACGCCCGAAACTTTCTACCCTGGATAGGCATGGGGAACCCCCGCCCCCCCGACCTTAGTAGAGGATAAAGTGGAAGATAATGGATGGATAGATGGTTTATTAATGCTGTTTTTTTTGTACTGTCTTAACAAAGCCATTCATTTAAATATTTAAGTAATTAAAAAAATTATAACAGATATAATCTCTGCAACATATATTAAATTTCTGCATTGCATATATTTAAAGTTTATTAATACAAATCCACTGCCTAATACAACATGATTGCCTAAAATATATATATATATATATATATATATATATATATATATATATATATATATATATATATATATATATATATATATATATATATATATTTTTTTTTTTTTTTTTTTTTTTTTTTTGACCAGTAAACTATAATGAAATAAAGATGTAATTAGCGTTTGGGATCTCACGGGAAACCTTTAATTAATTTATGCTGTTGTAAATGATAATTGTATGTCATGCTGTGGTAATTGCACCGCAGTCCCTGATTGGTTAGTTACTCCAGCACTTTCACTTCCTGCTGGACGTTTTAAACGCCTTCAGAGGCATTTTCATTCACGATGAGCTTGACATTGCCGTGTGGGCATGTGAAGTGTTCTCTAACGTATGTTTGAATGCATCTCTTGACCTGCCATTGAAGTGGAAGTGGGATTTTTTGCGGTTGCAGTCACTTATGCCCTACGAGGGTGCCACAGGGAGGTTTCACGGGTCAAAGCTTCTGCTTAACAAAATCTTGGGAGGGTAAATAAATGTAGCTTTCAGCTATTAATGTGGGACAGAAGCTGTGAAGTCTGCTGGAAATGTAGCTATGACCAAGCAGATGGAATGTTACCTAAATGTGCTGTAAGACACGAAAGGTTCCCAGCTTAGAAAACATGTGGTCCTTTGAGGCACAAACGCCATGTTGCCATGGTTTCAGATGCATTATTTTTAATTCAGCATTTTAGTAAAAGTTTTTGATGAAGAAAATTAAAAAAATTATAATCACTGGTATAAAAGTGTACCGTCAGTATTTATATTAAATATAATATAATTTGATGATTTAAATGCACTGACTGTACCAATGGTCTCAATGTTGAGGGACTTGCTCAAGGGCACAACCGTGCAACATGGTGTCGCTGGGGCTTAAATTATAGACTGACTGAGTCAGTAGTTCAGGTTCCTTAACTACTGAACTTGTGACATACTTCAAAACCCCAATATGTGTTGTTCTGAGACCCTTATTATTCATCCATCCATCCATTATCTTCCGCTTTATCCTGGGGGGGGGGGTTTCGGGCGCTGGGCAGATACACCCAGGACAGGCTGCCAATCTATCACTGGGCACACACTCACTCACACAGACACACTTTATATGGGGCAATTTGGAGAATTCAATTGACCTTGATCCATGTTTTTGGACTGTGGGAGGAAACCGGATAACCCGGAGGAAACTCACGTGGACACGGGGAGAGCATGGAAACTCCACCCAGATTGGTATTTGAACCGGGAATCCCTAGAGCTGAGAGGAGAACATGCTGACCACTAAGCCACCGTGCCGCCAACCTTATTATTACATTTTATAATAATAACTATATCAGAGGGGCACGGTGGCTTAATAGTAAGCCGGTTTGCCTCTCAGCACTCCCCATGTTCTCCCCGTGTCCGTGTGGGTTTCCTCCGGGTTCTCCGGTTTCCTCCCACAGTCCAAAAACATAAATCAAAGTCAATTGAATTCTCCAAATTGCTCCATACAGAGTGTGTGTGTGTGTGTGTGTGTGTGTGTGTGTGTGTGTGTGTTGGAGTGAGTGTGTGCCCAGGGATAGATTGGCGCCCTGTCCTGGGTGTATCTGCTCAGTGCCTGAGACGTTCCTCCCTGGATGGGCATGGAGAACCACGACCCTAATAGAGGATAAAGTGGAAGATAATGGATGGATGATCACAAACTTGGGTAACTCACCATTACCCAGCTACCAACACCACGTCCACCTGCCCCTGGTGTCTTGTTTAGTGTTCTGTTATTATTAGGGGAGGTGTATAATTGTACTAAGAATCGTTGTAAACAGATTGCCCGTTTTAAGCTGTTTCATGAGGCTCATCATAACATTATACAACTGTGCATCAGCTCTCACATGGGAGACAGCCTCACTGTTGCTCGTTTGGCCTTCCAGCAACAATGTTCACTCGGCTTGGCTTAAATTGCCCATTTTCATGAGCCGACGCCTGCTAATTGCCCAGCCGTTTACCAGTTAATTGGAAACAGTTTAAGGTGCACTGTAGCACAGCTAAACCCCACTAAAAGCCCTCTAGGCCACCACCGCTGCTGGTATTAATAAAAAAAACAAGAACCTCTAAGCTGTACTGAAACGGTTAAGTGTGTAACAAACTCAACCGTCTCCTTCACTGCAAGTACACAATTATAAGTTGGGAGGAATCTATACATGGAGGGATTTAAATGAAGGCTTGTCGAGCTTTTTGACCCATCCAAGCACCCTTAGGTTGCTATTCCCTTGCTAATCCGCTGGCTGCTGGCTGTGCTGATGCGTGTAATGGCTATGGAGAGGGTAATTAAAGGCTAAAAGGAGATGGCTGGGAATCCCAGAACACGGAGCACACAATGCCAGGACAGACAAACATGTTGTGAGCTCAAACCACTGTTATGCTTAATGTTTTTTTTTTCAATTTTCTTTTTTTTAAAGAATGTTAAAATCGGAAAACTTCCAGCTTACACAGAATTAATTTGTGTTTGTTGTTTGTGGTTGTACACTGATAAATAATAAACTGATTTATTTTGCCTACTATATATATATATATATATATATATGGGTGGCACGGTAGTTTAGTGGTTAGCACGTTCTCCTCTCAGCACTAGGGATTCCCGTTCGAATCCTAATCTGGTTGGAATTTCCATGTTCTCCCCGTGTCCACGTGGGTTTCCTCTGGGTTCTCCGGTTTCCTCCCACAGTCCAAAAACATGGATCAAGGTCAATTGAATTCTCCAAATTGCCCCATATAGAGTGTGTTTGTGTGAGTGTGTGCACGGCGATAGATTGGCGCCCTGTCCTGGGTGTATCTGCCCAACGCCCCAAACGATCTCCCCTGGATGGGCATGGAGAACCCCCCCCCGCGACCCTAGTAGAGGATATGGCAGAAAATAATGGATGTATATATATATATATATATACATATACATATATACACACACACACACACACTGGTGAAGTGAGCACATGTGCCCTGAGCAGTGGGTAGCCTTGAATACGGCGCCCCAGAGCAATTGGGGTTAGTGCCCTTCCCCAAGGGCACCTCAGCCATGAAACTTGGTGGGACCGGCAATCGAACCAGGGACCTTCAGGTCACAAGGCTGGTTCCTTAACCACAAGCCCATGACTACCCCATGTTGTTGTGGCACTCATACACCTATTTGACGTCACCAAGTGTACCACAAGCTCATATTAAATGCCTTTGTTCCAAAATAGAATTGATGTTTTCAGTCACGGCACATGTAAGTTAATTACCCAGCGTGAGCTTTCTGAGGCGGCGCTTGACATGCTGCTTTTGTTCTTAATAAAAGAACCGAGTGCTGATCAAGTGCCGTTGAAAAGTGCTTTCACCTTTCTCTTCCAGTTTTTCTTTTAATAGTTCTCATTAATCACGGGACCTCTAGTAGTTTATTATCCCCGTCATTGTGTCACAATGCTATTTATTTCACATTTACTTCATACATATGCATAACTATTTCATGCTTTCACGCTGCCACTGAAGCCCCTTTCACACACGTTCTGCAGGTCTGTATTGTTCCGGTCATTTAGCGGTAGAGTTATTTGTGAACGCAAACATTGTGCAGGATCCCATCAGCCCCCTCGTGTCAGAACCTTTGACTTTTTAATGGGAACATGTAAGAGCCGAATATTCACAGCACATGCCTGAGCATGATGTCGGCAATTCGGTCACGTCGCAGGAAAAGGCTGAACGTCTGAGCTTGAAACAAGACACTGGAGAAACAATGAGAATTGGAAATCAGCGCGGGTGAAGTCCAGCACTGAAATCCATTATCTCCCGCTTTATCCTATATTAGGGTCGCCGGGGGTTCCCATCCAAGGGAGAACGTTTCAGTCGCTGGGCAGATAGACCCAGGACAGGACGCCAATCTATCACTGGGCATACACTCACTCACTTACTCACTCACTCACACAGACACACTCTATATGGGGCAATTTGGAGAACTCAATTGACTTGATCCATGTTTTTGGACTGTGGGAGGAAACCGGAGAACCCGGAGCAAACCCACGTAGACACGGGGAGAGCTCCACCCAGATGGGGATTCGAACCGGGAATCTCTAGCGCTGAGAGGCGATTATGCTAACCACCAAACCACCATTTAGCAAGCGCTAAAATCACTCGTCAAATTTTGAAAGGGAATTATAAACTGATGATACACAGACTTATAACACATTCGATGACTGCAAATTGGTGCTTCTTGTTCTGCATGTCACAGTTGGCAACTCATATTTATTCCTGACTTTACAACCACAACATGGATTTATTATACTATACACAGTAGGCGGCACGGTGGCTTAGTGGTTAGCATGTTCTCCTCTCAGCATTGGGGATTCCCGGTACAAATCCCAATCTGGGTCGAGTTTCCATGTTCTCCCCGTGTCCGTGTGGGTTTCCTCCCACAGTACAAAAACATGGATCAAGGTCAGTGGAATTCTCCTAATTGCTCCATATAGTGTGTGTCTGTGTGAGTGAGTGTGTGCCCAGTGATAGATTGGTGTCCTGTCCTGGGTCTATCTTCCCAGCGCCCGAAATATTCTACCCTGTATGGGCATGGGGAACCCCCCCGCGACCCTAATATGGGATAAAGTGGAAGATAATGGATGATAATTGATTGTTCTTTTCTGGTTCCTTGTTCAGAGGAGGGGAGGCAACTGGATTCTAAAGGGCTGCTCCTTGGAGATGAACGAAGAACTTCAGCAGTTTGGATTGACCTGTACTTGTGTGTTGGTGTTTTCCAGAGCTGCAGCCGTGCTTGGAGAAGAGGCTGGGTGGAAAACGTCCAGCGCTGGCGTTGGTTCCTGTCTTGGAGCTCCCCAGCTCCAGTGTTCTCCACCTCTCCTGCTGGATCAGCCCTTAATGCAGCTTTTCCTGCTGAGCCTCATCAGTGGCAGCAGTTTAGTTTTTTTATACATTCTAATGATGTGATTCTACCCCTTCTTGTCACCTGAGTGCTGTTGGTTCAAATATAATAATTTTGATAATCGCCTGATGTTATTGCTCAGCTGTTTTAAGTAGTGACCTGCTGTGTGCCTGCAGACTTTAGATGAAGTACCACCACCTTCATTTCGTCACTTTAAGGTGGCTTAGTGGTTAGCACATTCGCCTCTCAGCGCTAGGTGTTCCTGTTTCGAATCCCAATCTGGGTGGAGTTTCCATGTTCTCCCCATGTTTCCTCTGGGTTCTCCGGTTTCCTCCCACAGTCCAAAAACATGGATCAAGTCAATTGAATTCTCCAAATTGCCCCATATAGAGTGTCCTATTTTGGGTTGGGTCAGAACACTGTGTCAGTCATACAGCATCCCCATGGTGGTTTAGTGGTTGGCACGTTCTCCTCTCAGCACTGGATTCCCGGTTGGAATCCCAAACTGGGTGGAGTTTCCATGATCTGCCCGTGTCCGCGTGGGTTTCCTCCGGGTTCTCCGGTTTTCTCCCACAGTCCAAAAACATGGATCAAGGTCAATTGATTGCTGTAAATTGCCCCATATAGAGTGTGTTTGTGTGAATGAGTGTGTCCATTGTTAGATTGGCATCCTGTACTGGGTGTATCTGCCCAGAACCCAAAACATTCTCCCCTGGATGGGCATGGGGAACCCCACCGAGACCCTAATAGAGGATAAAGTGGAAGATAATGGATAGATGGATAGATTTATATGAATGCTCTAAATTGCCCCATATAGTGTGTGAGTGAGTGAGTGTGTGCTGAGTGATAGATTTGCCCAGCTCGCAAAATGTTCTCTCCTGGATGGGCATGAGTTCTATTGCAACAGTTGTTAAATCCACTCTAGCACTCGTTCAGTTCCCTCGATTTTCTCGTTTTAATGTGAATTCACACTGAAACTGATTTACTGAGTGCTTGCTCACTTGATTGAATAATTCATCCTGGGATTCAAGTCTAATTTCCATACAGTACTGCGGGACCAAAGGGCAGGTGTCTTATTAAAAATAGCCATTCAGTAGAAATACATTTGGAAACGTAGAGCTTTGCCTGATTTGTCATTCCACCCACAGTGAAACATTAGTTTTAACCACAGCAATAACTCACACTTGTGTTATTGTGTGACACCTCCCTGTGATCTGGCTCGAACAAATCCAGAGTACATCCTCGGGCGATAGGTGCAGCTCTCTAAAAGGTATTCGGGTTTGTTTTTGCCAGATTTTCAGGTCATGTTGTCTACTGTTGTGATTTCTGTTAGGTTTAATTACAGTTCTGCTAATATTTCAATTCTATTGTTTGTGTTCTGCATGTTGTTGTAACACCCATCTAAAAAAACAACAGCCTATTTTTATTTTTTTTGACATGGAAGTCATTATAGAACTGTTTTGTTTCATGTTCAATGAAAGTTACAATAATGTTTAAATCCACTTGTATATAACCCCCTTATACAACTGATTAAGAACTCTGCAGCCCGACTCGTATTCAACCAGCCCAAGAACTCATATCACTCCACTAATCCTCTCTCTCCATTGGCTCCCTGTAGCTGATGAATTCAGTACAAGTCACTGAGTCTGACCTACAGGACCATTTCTGGATCTGCCCCTCTTACCTTCACTCTATATTTTCATAATACACTCCGACTCGTTCACTATGTTCTAGTGATGATTGTCGTCTGGTGGTTCCACCTCACCGAGGAGCTAATTCTCACTCCATGATGTTCACCACTGCAAAATGGTGGAACCATCTTCCCAACTCTGTCCGTACGGCAGAATTACTAAGCAGCCTTAAAAAACTACTGAAGATGCATCTTTATAACAAATACCTTTGGGGGGCAGCAGTATAGTTGGTTTTCTTCATAAGTACTAACTTTTGGTGTTTCTCTCATTTGTAAGTCGCTTTAGCATCTGATAAAAGCATCTGCTAAATGACTAAATGTAACTGTAACTCTTTTCTTACAGACATGAACAGGCTTTGTTTACACAATGGATTAAAAAAAGTACAAGATATGAAAAACTGAAAAACAATCAGGAGTGCAGACAGGATTTTTTAATCACAGGAATGGGCTTTATCGCCAGACGTTACAATCAAATATAGCTGGTACGATTGTCTCACTCCTGAAGTGTCCCAATCTCTCCCTCCATGTCATGAGCTGCACACTGTCATCATCAGAGCCACCGGCAGGTGCATTAGTGATCTTACATTATCAACATAAACATTAGTTATAAATAACTTAAGAAAAAAACGAACTAAAATAGAAATAGCATAGAGATAAACATAATAATATAGCTATATGTAGGGGTGGGGAGTTCCTCATGCCCATCTAGGGGAGACCGTTTCAGGCGCTGGGCAGATACACCCAGGACAGGACGCCAATCTATCACTGGACACACACTCACTCACACATACACACTCTATATGGGGCAATTTGGAGAACTCAATTTATCTTGAACCATGTTTTTAAACTGTGGAAGGAAACCGGAGAACCCGGAGGAAACCCACACGGACACGGGGAGAACATGGAAACTTCACCCAGATTGGGATTTAAACTGTGAGCTTGCTGCCATTTTCCCCATGTGTTGCACTATTTATTTCTCCATTAATTATGAGATTTTCAGAAGTTTCTTATTATTCATTCATTCATTCATTATCTTCCACTTTATCCTCTATTAGGGTCGCGGTGGGGTTCCCCATGCCCATCCAGGGGAGAACGTCTCGGGCGCTGGGCAGACAGACCCAGGACAGGGCGCCAATCCATCGCTGGGCACACACTCACTCACACAGACACACTAAACGGGGCAATTTGGAGAATTCAATTAACTTGATCCATGTTTTTGGACTGTGGGAGGAAACCGGAGAACCCGGAGGAAACCCACGCAGACACGGGAAGAACATGGAAACAAGTTTCTTATTATTCTGAATAAAATTGAGATCGTGTGGAATATCAGACTGGATGCAGTATATAGAGGAACGTAACTAATACTGATGGAGGTTCGAGTCGAGCAGATTTCAGAAACACTGCATGATGGGACGTCAGTGTTTGTGGACTGTATTGTAAATCTGTTGTAAATTCTTCTGTAAAGTGAGTTTACGTCTCTGTGTGCTGGCATCTAGGACGTATGTGCAGAATTAAAACCGTAGCTAACGCTGTGCTGCCAAGAACCACGGTGAGAAATCTGAATGTTTAATCACCGTGCTGCTCATCCCTCCGGACTTCACCTTCGAAGAATCTCTTATTTTAAACCTGTTTTTAATCTGCAGCTGAAATTGAGCAATGACACTCAGATTGTCGTTTGATTCTTATGAAACACTGTTCGTTTGTGTGTGTGTGAGAGAGAGAGAGAGGTGAGAGAGAGAGAGAGAGAGAGAGAGAGAGAAAGTGTTATGTTTTTTTATAAGGAAATATCCATTAAGATAATAAACTACCATCATCATTAAGAGGCATTTTTATTTAGTGCTTGAATATATTTACGTTATTAATGTGCAGCTGAAATTAAGCAATGACACACAGATTGTCGTTTGATTCTAATGAAACACTGTTCGTTTGTGTGTGTGTGTGTGTGTGTTACTTTTGAAGAAAAAGTACACAGTCCAAACACATGGATCAAGTTCAATTCAGTTCTCCAAATTTCCCCATATAGAGTGTGTCTGTGTGAGTGTGTGTCCAGTGATAGATTGGCATCCTGTCCTGGGTGTATCTGCCCAGCACCCCCAGGATGGGCATGGGAACCCCCCCCCCCATGAATGATGGCTGTTTGTCTCTGGGTCTGTTAAAAAGTTTGCAAATGTTATTTCACCCACTTCCTGTTATCTGACTAAGCTGAAACTTTGTACAATTGTTTATCGTTGAACAAGGCAGGTTTGAATCGATTCAACACATGAATCAATTAAAAAAGTACCAATTAATTAATTAGTGGTAATTCATAAATTTGGTTTTCTATGGATAAATTACCCATTTTCTACTAAATGTTATACTTCACAAGCAGAATTACTCTAGGATAAAGTTATTTAACACAATATAGGGGTGGGTTTAAAAAAAATATATATATATATATATATTTTATTTTTTTTTTGGATCTCTTCATACTCTGTGGCGATTATTGTTGACATCACTGGCTGTTATATTGTTTTTTTTTCCTCACAATGTTTCTGTTATCAGAGGTGTTTTTTTGGCCAATCTGTTGCTCAGCACTTTTGTTTGTACCTCTGTTTGTTTCCCTCTTTTTGCTCTTTTCCCATTAACAGCTCTTTTGTCTTCATGTCTACATGACTACCTTTTTCATTTTTTATGTAAGTTGTAAAACCTAACATACCACACACACCTTGTCTAATCTCACACACCTCTGGTACTAGTTTCAGTATTTTATTTACCTACGCAGTGCCTTCACTTCTATTCATCACTTCTGATGTTAATAACAGCTTTAAATGCTTTTATCTCTTGATTTCGAACCCAAATGTCCTCTGCGTGCGACGAAAACGAATAAATTGACCTTGTTGTTTTATAAATGTGGAAGCAAATGTGTGTAATTACAGCTCAGCAGTGACTCTGACTTGGAGAAGCCATTAGAACAAAGGTTAATATATTAATGTGGTAAATAATGACAATAAATACTTAAAGACTTGCTCATGTATAATTTGCACCTGAAGCCTCCGCACATGTTGACTATGACATGATTAATTACCTCCTGTACATATTTTTATTTAGTTCCTCCCTTGTATTGGTATTATGACTAACCTCAGCTGAGTTAGTGTTTGTTTGGACATGATCATTTTTAATGTTTGGATTAAATTAAAGTCATACTGTAGATTATAGACTCATGTATCTGAACCTGAGAATCTGAGAGATATGTTACGTGATTCCTGCACAGGTTCCTGTGATTTATTCCATTTTATTGTCATTATTATTGTTATTTGTCATTCTCATGCACCCACATGTAACACACATCAGTCATTGTTTTCTGTAAAGCTCATTCAATGTCAGCAACATGTATCAAACCTGCCTCGTTCAGTTGCACCCAAAACCGCACAGCCGCTGCTGCCACCAAAATAAATACCCATGTCACTCACAGAGACATGAGCTGAGACAGCATGGCTGCAGTCTCACCATCATTACTGTCAGCTGCTTACGCTTAAGATTAGTTCAACCTATTCACAAACATAAACATCGTACGTAAAAAAAACCCAGGTTCTTTATGAGGATGCACAGCCGATATCACTATGTAACGAATATATAGCATCGATTTAATAAAATCATCAGACAAAAGTTCACTGGATTTGCATTAGAATTATGATGCTCTAATTTTAAAGATGTCATGATATTCAGTGGAGTATGGTGCCCTCGTGTGGCCACTTCTGTTAATTGCTTCATCATTACGTGTGTAGCTCACGGTCCACTTTTACATTACTGTCTACATTAGTGTTTTAAATAAGATTCTTAATTATACAATTAAGACATGAAAACTCCACCCCAATTGAGATTCGAACCTGGATCCCCAGCAGTGAGAGGCGAACATGCTAACCACTCAGCCAGTTACTTTTTTATTATTTGAATATTGCATTAGGGCGGCACGGTGGTTTAGTGGTTGGCATGTTCTCCTCTCAGCATTAGGGATTTCCGGTTCGAATCCCCATCTGGGTGGAGTTTCCATGTTCTCTCTGTGTCCATGTGGGTTTCCTCCGGGTTCTCCGGTTTCCTCCCAAAGTCCAAAAACATAGATCAAGTCAATTGAGTTCTCCAAATTGCCCCATATAGAGTGTGTCTGTGCGAGTGAGTGTGTGTCTGTGTGAGTAAGTGTGTGTCCAGTGATAGATTGGCATCCTGTGTATCTGCCCAGCACCCGAGACGTTCTCCCCTGGATGGGCATGGGTTCTGGATCATCTGATATCATCTGGAGATTCAGAAAGTCTGTGATGTGAAATGTCTGAAAACATATTTAGCAATAAAAAGAAAGTGTTCCATCACACTCCAGACAAACTCTATATGGGGCAATTTGTAGAGTTCAATTGACTTGATCCATGTTTTTGGACTGGGAGGAAACCCACGCTGACACGGGGAGAACATGGAAACTCCACCCAGAAAAGGATTCGAACCAGGAATAGTGCTGAGAGGAGAACATGATAACCACTAAGCCACCGTGCCACCCTAATTATGTTTTACAAAATTGGAAATTATGATCTAGATTTTCCCGTTCACTCTATTTTGTCCTTTACATATTTCATCCCAATTTAAAATAATTTTTGCTAAAGAGAAAGTTATGCGTCTACGTGTGTGGTTGTGTTTGGTGACTTTATGCTTCTCGTACCTTTCGCTTTTCTTCAAAGTGTCTGATCCCTGAACAGTTACAGCAATTAAAGCTTTTCTTTAACTGTCCACCTGTTCAGACAATGTCACGGTATAGATTCCACCACCCTGTAAAATGGGTGTGGTAGCTTTGGGTGTTGGGATATCGATCTAAAGGTTGTGGGTTGAAATCCCAGGGCCACTGAAATTCCCAATGTGGGTTAACCTTTAACCCTCATTGCTCCAGGGATGCTGTACCATGACTGATTCTGAG
The DNA here is from genome assembly GCA_019802435.1 of Corydoras maculifer. Taxonomy (NCBI): domain Eukaryota; kingdom Metazoa; phylum Chordata; class Actinopteri; order Siluriformes; family Callichthyidae; genus Corydoras; species Corydoras maculifer. Next base: position 1,355,517 of record JAFMOD010000210.1, read on the forward strand.
TTCTGACCCCAACCATTAAATAAGGACATTTGTGAGTGGCTTTGAATGAAAGTGTCTCCTAAATAACCTCAGGTAATGTTTTGTAATACAGAGGTTGCAGATCAAGAAAAACTAAATACTTTGAACACTTTAAACCAGAATGAGATTCAGACGGTTAACTGGTTTTGAAGAAACAATAAAGAGGGCAGCACGGTGGCTTAGTGGTTTAGCATGTTCTCCTCTCAGCACTAGGGATTCCCGGTTCGAATCCCCATCTGGGTGGAGTTTCCATGTTCTCCCTGTTTCCACGTGGGTTTCCTCCGGGTTCTCCGGTTTCCTCCCACAGTCCAAAAAACATGGATCAAGTCAATTGAATTCTCCAAATTGCTCTATCAGTAATAGGTTGGCGCCTCGTCCTGGGTGTATCTGCCCAGCGCCCGAGACGTTCTTCCCTGGATGGACATGGGGAACCCCCCCCCCCCCTCCGCAACCCTAGTAGAGGATAAAGCGGAAGATAATGGATGGATGAATTTCGTAAAGAGTTAGTTGTAATTCAGCGGTGTATTAAAATCGGTGTATTACTCCGCTTTATGTGGCCATCTGCTGGACACATGGTGTCATAACATTTTAGTCAAAAAATATATCGTTGATTAACTACATTTTTTTTTAAAAATCTGTACTTAAATACGTTTTAATATTTACATTCAAGGTTTGGACATCAGCGTACACGTCACATTTGAAAGTAAAATACTAATTTAAAAATAAATGTTTTAACAACATTCAATAATTAATAAACGTAGTCTTGACTTGCAATTCTATTTTTTTACCAGCAGATGGAGAGCTTTTTTATTCACATTAAATTATAGATAGATAGAGAGAGAAAGAGAGAGAGAGAGATAATGGTTACCACACAGGGTACGAAAAATAATTTAATACAGTTTAAACCATAAGACACAAAATTGCTACGTACAATAAACCGAGCACTTTTTTTATGACATAATCTAAGATGACGGATTATTTACACAAGTATTTTGATTATGTGAAGAGTCGGACACAGGATTATATTGTATTTTTATTTGCCAAATGTATTAATATTATTTTTTTATATAGTGATTTTCTTGTTTATATTAATATCTATGAATTTCTAAAGTAGTACCATGTTCACGTCACAACCACAAGAAGCATCACATAGAAGAAGCCGCAGAAGACTTCGGTCTACCTACAAAAATGCACAAAATTATATAAAAATATATTAAATATATATAAAAAATAATAATTATCAATACAATTTCGATCTGAAAGCGGTGTTACTTTGAAACAGACGGACTTTTATTATGAAGACACGTGGTCTGTGTATTCGAGTTGCCGCTCACGCTCGTTAGCAGGTTTGTGCTAAAGCTAACAACGTTTTAATGACGTTGTTTTAACGTTCGTTTGTGTTCCACACGCTTTAATGTTTTATACAGGATTAATGTTCATTGTTTAAATGTGATTATGGGGGGGGGGGGGGGGGGGGGGGGGGGGGGGGGGGGGGGGGGGGGGGGGGGGGGGGGGGGGGGGGGGGGGGGGGGGGGGGGGGGGGGGGGGGGGGGGGGGCATCCACCCCAACATCCACCCCGTACACCACATCCACCCCAACATCCACCCCGTACACCACATCCACCCCAACATCCACCCCGTACACATCATCCACCCCAACATCCACCCCGTACACATCAGCTCTATAAGCAACATCAAATCTATAGACATCAGCTTTATAAACATCAAATGTATAAACATCAAATCTATAAGAAACATCATCTCTATAAACAAAACCCACTCTATACACAGCATCCACTGAGGTTGGCATGGATGCAGCTCCCATATTTGGACAGATTAGTGGTGGTTACATACATGACTGTTCCTCTGATCTAAAGGTCAACACACACATGGGGCAACACAGCAGTACAGGACAGAGGAATATTTATTTAATAATACTTTCACTTATCACAATCCAGGATTTTACAGCAGTACAGAACCTGAGATCAGCACCATGTATCTGTTTACTAATACACACACAATACCACCTTTCTTTTAAAGGATTAAATCTGTAAATTATTCCAGAAAGGTTATTTATTTTTGTGAGGTCGTAGGTGAACAGAGCTTCACCCATTTTGCTGCGTGCTGTGATATTAGATAAGATTGTTGTGCTGTTGGATTTGCATTATCTAAAAACAAAGGTTTTAACAATGTGCTTCATCGGGATTCTGAATAAACCGAAGGCCGAGGTTTTAAATGTCAGATTCATGATGCTGACATTTTCCTGGTTGGTAATGGTGTGTATGACCAGTAATGAATGCATCGATCTGAATACTGTACTGAATTAATGAGATACTAATGATAAAGTGGGAGCCGTGTTTCTGTGTTTGTTGATTAATTATTGCTTTTTGTTCTTTTATCTTTCACCCTTTTCAGCTTGCAAATAAATTCTGGGCGCCGCATGTTAAGAACAAACCTGCATTTGATTTTAAGGTACCCGTTTTATTTTTCATTAAATAACATATGCTTTTGTTATTATAATCATTTTATCGTCATTAATATATTTTACTGTATTTTCGATATGCCTGGCTTTTTATTAATCATAGTTTAAATATATATAAACCTTTAACAGTTGTATATATAATTCGTTCTGATGTGTACTGCTATCAGAATCTTTATTTCATTACATAACGATTTTGTTTTACCAATTATTTTAAAGCCTCCCTTATTTACATAATTATTATGTATATATTTAATTTATTAACTTATTAGCCAAATTGTCCAAGCTTGTGATGATGTTTTCTGTGAACAGTGTAAATGATAATTCATGAGTAATTGGTCGCACTGCACCGTTGAAACAGAAATCCGGCAAATGGTGATTGGTTGCTTCCACGTGACGCACAAAACACACCCATGAATCACATCGTCACAGCAGCAGGGATACACTGACACGCCCTAAATCAAGCTGCGAGGAATTGCGGATGATGGCTCGGCATAGATCTCTAAATCAAAGCCCCTTGAGCCACTTCTTGGTCTAAAGAGTATATAAACCTCTGCAGGCTCCCAAAGAATGATTATGTTAAATGTTGTGATGATGGAAGCAGCTGTGTGCATTTGTATATTGAACACACACACACACACACACACACTCACAGACAGACTTGTCTGTATGTAAATCTTTATACACACATAACACACTGGACAGTTTAATAACGAGTCACTTCGTTAATGCTCATTTCTTTCCGTAGGTCGTTGAAGAGGTTTATCAGAATGAGATTCTCAAGTCAAAGTGAGTCCTCGGGAGTCATGGCTTGTTTTGAACATTTGCTTGCATTTGTCTGTATTGTTTTTGTTAATGTTTTAACATTTTGTACTTTAAGGTTTGCTATCAGAAAAATCATGCTGTTGGAATTTAGGTGGGTGATCTGCCTTGTTTTTACTCTGCTGTAAAAAAAAATGTCGTTTTATTTATTAAAGCAATTTTTTGTGTTTGTTCTTACAGCCAGTATCTTGAAAATTACCTGTGGCCAAACTACAGTCCAGAAGTGTCCAGTAACAGCTACGTGATGTCCATCTGCTGTATAGTCAATGAGAAGTTCAGAGAAAACGTTTCTGCGTGGGAGGTCAGCCATCTCTTATGATTTTCTTATTTTAATCCAGTTTCAGTGTTTTTTTCAGTTAAAATTTATAGAGCACTATATAGAATTTTTGGACTGTGGGGGGAGACCGGAGAACTCTGAGAAAATGCAGACATGGGGAGAACATGCAAACTCCACCCAGATCAGGAATTGAACCTGGATCCTCAGTGTTAATAGGCGGACATGCTAACCACTAAGCCTTTTAAAGTTTCTTGATGTTGTTGTATCAATATATATATTTATGTTAATTGAACCTGTATCCCCCTGATGTTATTTTATATATATATATATATATATATATATATATATATATATATATATATATATATATATAAATATAGCTGATGCCGTGTATCTGGCAGAATATTTTAATCCAGTTTTTTTTTTTGTAAAATCTGCTACTTGAATTTTTTAAATTATTTCTTTTTTTTTAGGTTTTTAAAAAAGACCCCACACACTTCCCATTCTTCTTCAAGTGTGTGATGGAGGCCTGTTTGAGAGGGAAGGACCTTCGACTCTCTTTAAGGGAAGAAACCATCCTGCTACTCTTTCTGGATCACTGTTTCAACAGTCTGGTGGGTTGCTTTCAGTGTAGCTTTCCATTAAGGTTGTTTGATATCCACTAGATGGCAGTATTTGTTTATTTTGTTCATAAAACAATGAGTGCACAGAGAGGGGACAATGTGTTTGAAAACTCCAACACTGCCATTTGAATCACCTGACGGTCAGAACCGGATCACAGATGTCGAGCGTGTCTTAAAACACGATGCCTGTAAAACCTTTTAAGCACGGACCTGTTTCCATGCTCGACATTGTCCTTCTCACCTCGACATGTTGCTTTTCTGAAACTGTTGGCCGTGTTGTTATTTCAGGAGGTTGATCTAATTCGGGAGCAGGTTCAGCAGCTCATCTCTCTGCCCATGTGGATGTGTCTCCTCCCGGTGAGCACTGCTTCATCAGACATATTCACAGTTTAGGTTAATGATGAATTCCACACTCTCTCATTATTTAATGAGCTTTTACTGACTTTAATAGAAATGGGGGGATTATAATCAGAGGTGCATAGGATATTTTTGGTCTGGTTCTTAAAGCCATGCCTGAGGATTGTTCTGCGAATACTCATTTTTTACTTTTAGTTTCAGTCTGGCGTTTTTTTCCAAAGTACATTTATATTTGCATTAAATTTGGTCATTTAGCAGATACTTTTATCCAAAGCGATTTACAAGGTGAGCACAGGGTTCATCACAACATCCCTGGAGCAATGAGGGTTAAGGGTCTTGCTCAAAGACCCACACTGGTAACTTCAGTGAACCTGGGATTTGAACCCCCAACCTTCAGATTGATAGCCCAATGCCCTGACCACTGATCTACCTTCACCCACAAAGTAATTTCTTTATGTCGCCTGTTTCTTGGACACACTGATGAATCAATGAGAATGTTAATACCTGTAGAAAAAATAAGCTAGGTATAAAGTAAGTGTTCTGGAGTGCGTCTCTATGTTACCATAGCCCAAAAATTTCAAACATAATAGTACATAATTGTAAATTATGATGCTTGTTAATATTGACCACCCTGATTATAATATATGGCTTCTGTAACAGACCAGACATCCATTCATTATCTTCCACTTTATTCTCTACTAGGGTCGCGGGGGGTTCCCCATGTCCATCCAGGGGAGAACATTTCGGGTGCTGGGCAGATACACCCAGGAAAGGGCGCCAATCTATCACTGGACACACACACACTCACTCAAACACACTCTATATGGGGCAATTTCGAGAATACAATTGACCTTGATTCATGTTTTTGGACTGTGGGAGGAAACCGGAGAACCCGGAGGAAACCCACATGAACACGGAGAGAACATGGAAACTCCACACAGATTGGAAATCGAATCGGGTATCCTTAGCACTGATAGGAGAACATACTAACCACTAAGACACCGTGCCGCCCAAACCAGACATCATATGGTGTAAAATACTTATAAGAATTCTTATAAGCATTTTTATAACATGCTGTTGATGCTGCCAACCGCTCAAGGAGGGTTTTTTCTGTGCTATTGTAAAAAATATTTAAATATAAATTATATAAGACTAGTTCGTGTTCTAAACTTTCATATTTAAACTTTCATTTCACAGACGAGACTCAATCATGAGCTGAAAAAAGTTCCTAAGTTGCAGAAGTTCTGGAATCTTATTAAGAAAAATTATGAGAAAATGGATCCAAAGGCTGCAGAACAGTACGACCTTTGCTTTTCTGTAGCCAGCAGTTTAAATAATTAAATCTTGGTGTAATGATGAACTCATTAAACATCTTTACTTTGGCAGAGCGAAAACAGAACGGACCTTCCTCTCAGCACTCATTAAGAAATTTCTCACTCTGCTGGCATCCTTCCCAACATCAGGTACGTTTATATACCCCGTGCCCAACCCCCATCCAGACACACACCATGTAGAATCCATGTTTTTGAACTGTGGGAGAAAACCGGAGAACCCGGAGTAAACCTATGCAGACGTGGGGAGAACATGTGAACTCCACCCAGATCAGGAATCGAACCTGGATCCTCAGTGACAAGAGGCAAACATGCTAACCACTAAGCCTTTAAAGTTTCCATCCATTCATTCATTATCTTCCGCTTTATCCTCTATTAGGGTCGCGGGGGGGTTCCCCATGCCCATCCAGGGGAGAACGTTTCGGGCATTGGGCAGATACACCCAGGACAGGACACCAGTCTTGTTGGGCACACACTCAGTCACACAGACACACTCTCTTTGGGGCACTTTGGGGCATTCAGTTGACCTTGATCCATGTTTTTGGACTGTGGAAGGAAACCAGAGAACCCGGAGGAAACCCACACGGACACGGGGAGAACATGGAAACTCCACCCAGATTGGGATTCGAATCGGGATTCCCTAGCGCTGAGAGGAGAACATGCTATTCACTAAGCCACCGTGCCCCCTTTAAAGTTTCATGATGATATATAAATATAACTTCAAGGACGATGGAGCTGGTGGTCTGAAATACCTTAAAACATTTTTTTCTTTTTATTTGTTTCAGGACAACTGGACATGGAGAAGGTACACTACTGTGAGAGGTTCATCGAGCTGATGATTGACCTGGAGGTAAGAATACTGAAAGAATTCAGCTGTTATTTTTATTTAATTATAAAGCATATTGTATCATAATTATCTGCACATGTTAAGTGACACATTTAGAGAAACAATACAATGATCAATTAACTGTGACAGATTTAGTCAGGGAATTAAACGTCGATGTTCGGGTCCAGTCCATGTACATTATTTACATAAAGTGCATTAATAACAGTGACCGGTGCATTGAGAACTAAAGTATAAATGTATATACATAAATATGAACATGTTATAACGTGCATTACAGTACAGAAGGTGCAGAGAGGGTGTGCAATGAGTTAATAAAGTGTGTGTGTAGTGTTCATGAGGATAACCGCCTCAGCAAAAAAACTTTTCCTGAGTCTGCTGGTGCGGGAAGGGAGTCTCCTGTAACACCTACCAGATGGTGAAAGGCTGAAAAGTCCATGATCTGGGTGGGTAACGTCCTTAATGATGTTCCTCGACCTGCCCAGGCAGCGGGGGCGATGTCTACCTCAAGTATAAAATGGAAGCACCAAAGCACTGACAGTTGAGAATTTGAGAGTGGTTATTTCTGAAGGCTGTACTGATTTCCTCTTCTCTTTGGCAGGCTCTTCTCCCCACACGCCGTTGGTTTAACACCGTCCTGGATGACTCCCACCTCGTGGTCCACTGCCACCTGTCCAGTCTCACACAGCGAGAAAAGGAAGGTCACCTCTTCTGTCAGGTTTGAAGCATTTCTGCTGTTTATTGCTTTCTCCAAGACGAGCAGTCATGAGGTGGAAGTTGAGATAATGAGTGTATTGTTTTGCTGTTGGGAGAAATCGGTCTTTATTCCGTTTGTAGCTTCTGGACATGCTGAAGTTCTACACTGGCTTCGAGATCAATGACCAAACAGGAAATGCCCTCACAGAAAAAGAAATGACTAATCTGCACTACGACAGGATAACATCCCTCCAGGTGACATATAACCTGCCCGCTGGTTGTGTGTGTGTGTGTGTGTGTGTGTGTGTGTGTGGATTTGGAATAGGAAGTCAGGTCTGATGTTAAAACTGCTTTTGTCGTCATATTTTAATTTATTTATATGAACTTCAGAATTCAGGTATTTACTTTGAACATCTGCCAGAGTTCATCCACGTTGCTTCTTTATTTCTGTCTGCTTCATGATGTTTGATCTGCATCCTGCAAATACTATAATCACGTACAGTAATCACGTACTATAATCACGTACAGTAATCACGTACAATAATCACGTACAATAATCACGTACAATAATCACGTACAATAATCACGTACAATAATCACATAATATAATCACATACTATAATAATCACATACTATAATTGCGTACTATAATCACATACTGTTATCACATACTATAATAATCGCGTACTATAATCACATACTATAATAATCGCGTACTATAATCACATACTATAATAATCGCATACTATAATCACATACTATAATAATCACTTACTATAATCGCGTACTGTATTCACATACTATTATAATCGCGTACTTTAATCACATACTATAATCACATACTATAATCACATACTATAATTACATACTATAATCACATACTACAATAATCGCATACTATAATAATCGCGTACTATAATCACATACTATAATAATCACATATTATAATAATCACATACTATAATAATCGCGTACTATAATCACATACTATAATAATCACATATTATAATAATCACATACTATAATAATCGCGTACTATAATCACATACTATAATAATCACATACTATAATAATCGCGTACTATAATCACATACTATAATAATCACATACTATAATCGCGTACTATAATCGCATACTATAATCGCATAAAATAATCACATACTATAATAATCACATACTGTAATCATCACATACTATAATCACATAATCATCTGTGCTGCTTTTTCAGAGAGCTGCGTTTGCTCACTTTCCTGAGCTCCAGGACTTTGCTCTCTCAAATGTCGCAGCGGTGGACACACGGGAGTCCCTCAACAAGCATTTTGGACATCTGAGGTGAGCAGCAAGCTTGACAAAAGTCAAACAAAAGACAAACAGACTACAGTCTGTAATTGTAGAAGTATAATGTGCATCCGTAATGTCACTGGATCTGAAGAAATGGAGCGTGTGTGTAAAAACAGGGGTGTAGCTAATAAAGTGGCTGCCGAATGGGCAGGCGGGTTAAATGACGGTGCAGAATTACTGCCGTGTAGTGACTTGCTAAGTGATGGAACAGAAGTCGTTGCACACAGACGCATTGCGAGTAGATGGAAAGATGCGCCTCATTAATTTAATTGATTTTGGAGAGCCTGACAATAAACACTTTGAACGGCCACATTTGACAGGCCATTTAAACACTGCGTTCTACAGACAGTCCCTCACCAGGGTCATGGGCTGCTGTGTGTAGTGCATACAGAACCGTGGCATAACTGTGTAGGCAGCCCATACTTATTGTTTTTGAATATTTTATTAACAGCTTGCTTAAAGTGAACCCTGCATAACCCTGTTAATAGGATGCATTGTATAAGACTTCTGTTCTGATAAAGAAATGAAACCACTGATTCGGCATGTAAATAAAATGGGTATGACCCTTTATACCCTGGTTTAGAGGTTCTTCATAGTTTTTCCCCCCAAATTACACCATTTAATTTGCTAGTAGCTTTTAATTATAGACCATGCTTTAAAATTGTTATTGTTTAACGCAGCGTTGAACCTGCAGATGTGTCTGACTGCACAGTTTCTATGTACACGACGTATTCATAGTAATTCTGATCTTTGAGTGTTTTTTTCACATGTACAAGCTGTGTTTATATACACACTTAAGTTCAAGTTTTAATCAACAATTTGGTTCTTTTGCAGCTCCAATACTCTCCACAGGGTGGCATCATACCTGTGTCTTTTGCCAAAGCTGCCAGAGGAAAAAGACACATCTTATGACAAAAAGGTTCTCCTAGAGCTACTGGTAGGTTTTTATATATATATATATATATATATATATAATTTCCTGTGATTTATTTACAATAATACACAACCTCAATTGGTTTTATAAAATGGTTGCAAACACACTGTAATAAAAACAAAAATCAAGGTTTGATTCATAAACACTGATCGCTGAGTAGCTGAATACCGGTTTCTCTAGAAATCAAAAACTATCTATCTATCGAAACTAGTTATTTATTGGCCAAATTACAAAACACAATTCACAAAATTGTAGCTGCAACAGGCTTAATTGTTAATTGCGAATTGGCTGACTGTTCAGATTAATCTATATTTTATGATTTTTAAAATAAATCATGCATTGATACCAATGTAAAGCGGTCAGAAGTGTGTATTGTCGTCAATAATGTCACAGCTGAATAAATAACTCAGCCAATCGGATGTAAGGAATGGAACTATGCTATTCTTCTCATTGTTTTAAAGTTCTGCTAAACTAGTTTAGTCTGGTTGCCCTCTACTGAAAAAATCCCCCTACTTTGTTGCTTAATTGCAGTTTAAATTGTATCTGGAAAACAATTTGTTGACGTTGTTGACCTTGAAATGCAGATGAAGTCTTTGTTGGCTCTTTACTTTTGAAACCCAATTAAAACAGGCCATTCTTAGATGAATAGGTTGGTAAATACTCCATGTATGGTGGGTGGAGATGAAGGGATGGTGCTACCCTGACTTTCTATTTGCCCTCTAAACTCGCTCTCCAGCTACTTGCACACAAATATAATGACATCCTCTCTCACAGCGGTCATCAACAGAGCACCTCGACCTGCTTTGTCTGTAATTATGCTCTCCAGTTAAGAGGAAATCTGACTATAATTAACTCACAGGACTGTTGATGGCAATGTCGTTCTGCTAAATTAAGTAGCTTGTGTTGCCTACAGCTATTGAAATCTCAAGAAACTGATTTTCAAGACGCGCATGTGCAGCAGTGGAGCCAGTGCGGGTCATCTGAATAAAAGTGCCAAATAATTAATCAACAAAAACACGAGATCGTTTAGAGCACAAGATAACGATCAGATGTCCAAACCTTAAAGGTGTATGCTTTACTGTTCAGCAACCAGATCGTATTATATTTAATATCATTTTATATAGGGCGACATGGTGGCTTAGTGTTTAGCATGTTCTCCTCTCAGAGCTAGGGATTCCTGATTCGAATCCCAATCCGGGTGGAGTTTCCATGTTCTCCCAGTGTCCGCGTGGGTTTCCTCCGGGTTCTCCGGTTTCCTCCCACAGTCCAAAAACATGGTCAATTGAATTGCCCCATACAAAGTGTGTCTGTGTGAGTAAGTGTGTGTCCAGTGATAGATTGGCGTCCTGTTCTGGGTGTATCTGCCCAGCGCCCGAAATGTTCACCCCTGGATGGGCATGGGGAACCCCCCCGTGACCCTAATAGAGACCCCTTACATTTCACTTAATGAGCACTGGGATAGGCTCCAGTATCCCCCATGACCCAGGTTCAGGATAAGCAGGTTTAATTAAATGACCCTCTACTAGGGTCGTGGGGGGTTCCCCATGCCCATCCAGTGTAGAACGTTTCGGGCGCTGGGCAGATACACCCAGGACAGGGTACCAATCTATCGCTGGGCACACACTCACTCACATAGACACACTCTATATGGGGCAATTTGACTTGATGCGTGTTTTTGGACTTTGGGAGGAAACCGGAGAACCTGCAAAAAAAACCCACACGGAGAACATGGAAACTCAATCCCAGGAACCGGGAATCCCTAGCGCTGAGAGGCGAACGTGCTAACCACTATGCCAGCATGACGCCCTGTTGACCACCCAAATTATAACATTAAAAATAATAAAATAAGGTTAAAAATAATACTATAAAATAAACAGACTGTAATTAATTTTATACCAAAAAGGAAGTTTAATTTCAAGCCACAAAAATGGCTTTTTTTTTTTTTTTTTTTTTTTAGTATCATTGTAAAGCGTAATGCTGGGTTTGTGCTGTATATTTAGTATCTTATTGTTTCATGCTGCCGTCTTGGTCCAAACCCTGAGCTTGTGATGTGATTGAGAAGCTGTGAAGCATGTCTGGGTTTAATGTTTCACTTTTTTAGACTGATGGCAGAATTCCTATAATACTTTAAAAATAGAAATAGAATGCATTGTCTTGAAATAGTGCAGTTTCTAACTCCAGCGTATTAGAGCTGAGAACGTCATGATGTTCTATTGCGGCATGAACACATGAATGAATATAACCTTTAAAACACCTCGTTACCGAGCACGCCACCACCCTCCTGTTATAAATCTGCTTTTGGGTCACAGCTTTATGTGTTTACTTGTAGGTCAGACATTAATCACAAATAGCCAAACAAATACAAAATTAATCACAAATAGCCGGGGTGGAGTTTCCAGGTTCTCCCCATGTCCATGTGGGTTTCCTCCGGGTCCTCCGGTTTCCTCCCACTGTCCAAAAACATGGATCATGGTCAATTGAGTTCTCCAAATTGCCCCATATAGTGTGTGTGTGTGTGTGTGAGTGAGTGTGTCCAGCGATAGAGTGGTGTCCTGTCCTGGGTGTATCTGCCCAGCGCCCGAGACGTTCTCCCCTGGATGGGCATGGTAACCCCCCCCCCCCGTGCCCCCAATAGAGGATAAAGCTGAAGATGATGGATGGATGGATATTAAGCCAGGTGGCTTAGTGGTTGGCATGTTCTCCTCTCAGCACTAGGGATTCCGGTGGAGTTTCTGGGTGGAGTTTCCATGTTCTCCCCGTGTCCGTGTAGGTTTCCTCTGGGTTCTCCAGTTTCCTCCCACAGTCCAATTCAATGGATGGATCAAGTCAATTGAGTTCTCCTAAATTGCCCCATATAGAGTGTGTTTGTGTAAGTGAGTGTGTGCCTAGTGATAGATTGGTGCCCTGTCCTGGGTGTATCTGCCCAGCGCCCAAAACGTTCTCCCCCCCCCCCCCTTCCGTGACCCTAGTAGAGGATAAAGCAAACTATAATAGATGTTCTGCCTTGGACAGTCGTCATCGATGCGTTCACCTGAGCCAATGATGAGAAGTGTGTCATAACGTTGAGCCGATTCTGCACCCGTTTGAGGATCAACGGAAGACGGAGTATTTTGGAAGCGGGTCATTAATTAACCCAATTTGTTTTTCGTTCTTAAATATGCACAGGTGTCTCGCCACGAGCGCAGAATCTCCCAGATTGAGCAACTTAATCAGATGCCTCTTTATCCAACAGAGAAGATTATCTGGGATGAGAACATCGTGCCTACAGAGTACTACTCAGGCGAAGGTCTGTCTCAACTTGGTTTTTCAGTCTATATTAAAGGTTTACTTTTAAACAAAAAGTGTATGTGACATGATTGTCGTGTGTTCAGGTTGTTTAGCTCTACCCAAGCTTAATCTGCAGTTCCTCACTCTTCATGATTATCTGCTGAGAAACTTCAACCTCTTTCGCCTGGAGTCCACCTATGAGATTAGACAGGACATAGAAGACATCGTGTTACGGATGAAGCCATGGTTAGTCGTCATAACATTTACACTGCGAGTGTTCAGTTCTGTTTTGTTTTGGTTGCTCAGAATATTTAAATGAAAGCCAAATCTCGAATCACAATTTTGTTTTGATTATTTCGACAAGTGGGTTACAAATACAAGAAATATGTCTTGGTGAGTGTTCACAAGTATGACACCCAACCTTCTCAATCAACAAGACAGCACACAGACTATACATGAGAAGAATAAACTGTAACTAAACTAGAAGCTGTGATGTCACTGTGTGTGTGTGTGTGTGTGTGTGTGTATAAATATATATACTGTATATCCATCCATCCATTATCTTCCTCTTTATCATCTACTAAGGTCGCGGGGGGGGGTGGGATTCCCCATGCCCATCCAGGGGAGAACGTTTCGGGCGCTGGGCAGATACACCCAGGACAGGACACCAACCTATCGCTGTGCACACACTCACTCACACACAGACTCTATATGGGGCAATTTGGAGAACTCAATTGACTCTATCCATGTTTTTGGACTGTGGGAGGAAACCGGAGAACCCGGAGGAAACCCACACGGACTCGGGGAGAACATGGACACTCCCAGATTGGGAATCGAACCCCTAGTGCTGAGAGGCGAACATGCCAATCACTAAGCCACCGTGCCGCCCTATTTAAAATTACATCAACTATAATGTTTATATATATATATATATATACAGTATCTTGTAGATGTGATGGTATGCAAATGCAGTTGTACAGTTATGCAAAATAAGCATTATGCTACAGGACGAGTGTAAAGTGTAGATTGGGTTTGAAGTACAGTGTGTTCACTGGTATTTCTGAGTGGTCCAGCTCTGAGGAGCAGCGGCTAGTGTGTTGGCTAACTCTCTCTTGGAAACCTAAATCATCCATTTAACCATCTACTGTCTTCCACGTAGGGTTGTGGGGGGGTTCCCCTTAGCCTATCCAGGGGAGAATGTTTCGGGCGCTGGGCAGATACACCCAGGGCAGGGTGCCAACCTATCACTCACAGACACAAACACACTCTATATGGGGCAATTTGGGGAATTCAATTGACTTTAATCCATGGTTTTTGGCTGTGGGAGGAAACCGGAGAACCCGGAGGAAACCCATGTGGACACGGGGAGAACATGGAAAATCCATCCAAATTGGGATTCGAACCGGAAATCCCTAGTGCTGAGAGGAGAACTAACCACTATACACTACGCTATAGCTTCCCTTATGATCTGTGGGTGTGTGGATGTGTGTGGGAGGAGAAACTAACATACAGTACAATGCTTGCTGTTCCCTGTAGGCAGTCGGAGTATGGTGGCGTGGTGTTCGGTGGATGGGCCAGAATGGCTCAGACCATCATGTCCTTTTCCATTGTTGAAGTGGCCAAACCGAACATCGGCGAGAACTGGCCTGCGCGAGTGCGTGCTGATGTCACTCTGAACCTCAACGTACAACACCACATCAAAAATGAGTGGGAAGGTCTGACATCTCTCATCGTCAATAATGTTGTGACCTCTTTATGTTCATCCCCGCCATTGGTGTTTGTAAATGTCCCACATTTGGTATGACATCCGTTCCCTGGTAGATCTTTGTCTGTGCATACATTTATTCATTCATTCATTCATTATGTTCCTCTTTATCCTATGTTAGGGTCGCGGGGGGGTCCCCATGTCCATCCAGGGGAGAACGTTTCGGGCGCTGGGCAGATACACTCAGGACAAGACACTAATCCATCGCTGGGCACACACTCTTTAACACAGACACACTATATGGGGCAATCTGGAGAACTCAATTGACTTGATCCATGTTTTTAGACTGTGGGAGGAAACCGGAGGACCTGGAGGAAACCCACGGGGACACGGGGAGAACATGGAAACTCCACCCAGATGGGGATTCGAACTGGGAATCCCTAGTGCTGAGAGGAGAACATGCTAACCACTAACCCACCGTGCTCCTGCATACCATCCATTATCTTCCTCTTTATCCTCTATTAGGGTCGCGAGTGGGGGGGTTCCCCATGCCCATCTAGGGGAGAACGTTTTGGGCGCTGGGCAGATACACCCAGGACAGGGCGCCAATCTATCGCTGGGCACACACTCTATATAGGGCAATTTGGAGAATTTAATTGACTTGATCCATGTTTTTGGACTGTGGGAGGAAACCGGAGAACCCAGAGGAAACCCACGTGGACATGGGGAGAACGTGGAAACTCCACCCAGATTGGGATTGGATCCAGGAATCCCTAGTGCTGAGAGGAGAACATGCAAACCACTAAGTCACAGTGCCGCCTGCATACGTTTAAAAAAAATAAGAGCATGTTAGATGGCAGATCCCATCACGTCAGAGATACCGCATCATGTCCGACGTTGCTAAAGCAGCTCCTCTGGTCTTCATTTCTGTTGTGATTGTACATCGTGTTCTTCTTTGTGTCAGAGGAAAGAAATGCAGCGTTACTGTGAGGAGGAGAACCATTACTCCTCTCTCTGGATGAATAATTAGATGCTTCATGTTTTAAAGATCAGCATGTGCTGACTGAGCCTTTTTTTCTCCTCCTACTCCCCTCATCTTTTTTTTTTTTTTTTTTTTTTGGGTCAGGTTTGCGGAAACATGATGTTTGTTTTCTGATCACGGTGCGGCCCAATCTGCCTTACGGCACGCGCTTTGACAGGCGACAGCCCTTTTTGGAGCAGACGGGGCTGGTGTACGTGAGGGGCTGCGAGGTGCAAGGCATGCTGGATGATAAGGGCCGGGTCATCGAGGAAGGTACAAGCTTCATGGTCTTTTAACTTATTGTTGAAATATAGATCCTTTAAAAATAGATGTGACCTATTTTTCAGTTTTTTATTCTTGCATTTCTCTATCATTTCCTTACTTCAGAAATTGTGATGCTGGATTTTTTTCAAATAAGTATATGTTGTATATCCATCCATTATCTTCCTGTTTATCCTCTATTAGTGTCGTGGGGGGGGTTCCCCATGTCCATCCAGTAGAGAACATTTCGGGCGCTGGGCAGATACACCCAGGACAGGACGCCAATCCATCGCTGGGCACACACTCACTCACACACACACATACACACTCTATATGGGGCAATTTGGAGGACTCAAATTACTTGATCCATGTTTTTGGACTGGGGGAGGAAACCGGAGGAAACCCACGCAGACACAGGAGGACATTAAGACTCATCCCAGAATGGGATCCGAACCAGGATTCCAAGTGCTGAGAGGCAGACATGCTAACCACTAAGCCACCGTGCCATTTGCAATAAAACTCCATTTATCCATTCATTATCACCTGCTTTATCCTATATTAGGGTTGTGGGGGGGGGGTTCCCATGCCCATCCAGGGGAGATTGTTTCGGGCACTGGGCAGATACACCCAGGACAGGACGCCAATCTATCACTGGACACACACTCACTCATACACACACTCTATATGGGGCAATTTGGAGAGCTCAAATGGCTTGATCCATGTTTATGGACTGGGGAGGAAACCGAAGAACCCTGAGGAAACCCACGCAGACACGGGGAGAACATGGAAACTCCACCCAGAATGGGATCCGAACCTGGATTCCAAGTGCTGAGAGGCAGACATGCTTACCACTAAGCCACCGTGCCATCTGAAATAAAACAGTTTTAAACATCTGAGAGACTGAAATTCCGATGGCTGTCTGAAAGGCACTGATGCGTTTTGGAAGTGAGGGTCAGCCTTCATCTTGTCTCAGCCTACCAAAGGATAATGCTGTTGTCAAAATGCAGTGCATCGCAGCTTCCTGCCAATGAGGCCGTGTGGAGACATACTGTCAGAGTGCCTCCGCTGACCCCTGACCAGCACAGAAAGCACTTACAGTTTGAACATGAATATTTGAGAGAAGTGAAAGAGGGAGACCTCGTTTGATGAATCAATATTACTATTCACATCATTTTGTGTCTTACCTGCTGAAAAGCTGCCATCTGTAAATACTGTGGTCTGAAGGCCAGCTGATGGAGCCTCTGAGGTTTTTAGGCGATGTTCTGCTCTAAAACTTTAGCGCCTGGCATTCATGTTGTTACTGCCCCATTCACCCCTTGCCTAAAGTTTGCTACAGAAAGAATCAAAACTACAACTGCGTTCTGACCCAATATGCAAATTCTCTCAATGTTTTAAAGAACGAGACAAAAACATGACCAACACTGTGGACTATTTCACTTATCCATCCGTCCTTCCATTATCTTCTGCTTTATCCTCTACTAGGGTTGTGGGGGGGTTTCTCCATGTTCCTCCAGGGGAGAACGTTTCGAGCGCTGGGCAGATACACCCTGGACAGGGCACCAATCTATCACTGGGAGCACACTCACTCACACAAACACTCTTTATATGGGGCAATTTGACCTTGATCCATGTTTTTGGACTGTGGGAGCAAACCGGAGAACCCGGAGGAAACCCACACGGACACGGGGAGAACATGGAAACTCCACCCAGATTGGGATTCGAACCGGGAATCCCTAGAGCTGAGAGGAGAACGTACTAATCACTAAGCCACCCCTAAACGCCCCTGACTATTTCATTAATAGCAATAAAACACATTCTGATTAAATGTCCTGAATAACAGACAAATATTCCATGTGCTGTAATTAAGACAGATAAGATATGATATGCCTTTATTGGTCCCACAACGAGGAAATTAGGGTAATTAGAAAAATTAAAAATATACATAAGATATCCATTAGAAGAAGTTCCATCCATCCATCATCTTCCGCTTTATCCTCTGTTAGGGTCGTCGCGGGGGGTTCCGCATGCCCATCCGTTTCTCTGGGCAGATACACCCAGGCCAAGACACCAATCCATTACTGGACACACACTCACTCACACAAACACACTCTATATGGGGCAATTTGGAGAAAATGGAGAACCCAGAGGAAACCCACGCAGCCACGGGGAGAACATGAAAACTCCACCCAGATAGGGATTTGAACCGGGAATCCCTAGGACTAAGAGGAGAACATGCTAACCACTAAGCCACCGTGCCGCCCCACCCGAAATCAGTATATAGAAATAAAATACACAACTCGATTATGTACATGGTGTTACACAGTTCCTTAAAATGAACCCTGCATTATATTTTAAGGTCCTGATCCAAGACCCACATTGAAAGGTGACACAAGAACCTTCCGCGTTTGGCTGGACCCCAATCAGTACCAGCAGGACATGACGAGCAGCATCCAGACTGGAGCAGAGGACCCCTATGAGACCTTCAATATAATAATGCGACGTAAGCCCAAAGAGAACAACTTTAAGGTCAGAATTCATAACATTACAACCATCTCTGCATGAGATGCTTCACTTGTTCTCCTCAGTATTTGCTTCCTTAAGGGGATGTGACCAGTTGAACTTCTGTTCCATTCCAGGCCGTACTCGAGACTATACGCCATCTGATGAACACCGAGTGTGTGGTCCCTGATTGGCTGCATGACATCATTCTGGGATACGGTGACCCTGGAAGTGCCCATTACTCCAAGATGCCCAATCAGATCACCTCTCTGGACTTTAATGACACCTTCCTGTCCATCGATCACCTTAAGTCATGTTTCCCTGGTTACACGGTGAAGGTTGCAGAGGAAGATACAGCCAAACAGGTTCCTCCGTTTAGGTCAGTCGGTCTTGCTTATGTCTAAATGATCACGTGACTCTTCTCATCACTGATGTCCAACTCAGTTTCATCTCCGTTTTTGGTTTTAGAATTAAGTTTCCTGTTCAGAATGTGAAGGGGAAGAAACGGAAAGCAGAGGAGGAGGAGAAGCAGAAGGAAGAGGAAAGCACCCTCATAGTGGAGCCTCATGTGACTCCAAATAGGGGACCCTACCCTTATAATCAACCCAAAAAGTAAGTAGACCCCCCACATGGGTCATCGTTTAGAGGTGAAGTAGTTCAAATAGGCAGCCATATTTAACGGGGGGGGGGGGGTGGTATTCAGCTGGTTGGGGTTCTTAATTTTACCACTAGATGCCTTTAAAAGAAGGAAAGCGGAGAACCCAGAGGAAGCCCACGTGGACACGGGGCGAGCATGGAAACTCCACCCAGATTGGGATTCGATCCGGGAATTCATAGCGCTGACAGGAGAACATGCCAACCACCAAGCCACCATGCCCCCCCGAAATCAGTATATACAAAATAAAATATATAACTCGAGTATGTTTGACATGTAATACATCCATTACCTTCCGCTTTATCCTCTACTAGGCCCACGGGGGTTGGGGGGGGGGGGGGTGGAGGTTCCCCATGCCCATCCAGGGGAGAACATTTCGGGCACTGGGAAATACACCCAGGGCATGACGCCAATCTATTACTGGGCACACCCTCACTCACACAAACACACTGTATATAGGGCAATTCAGAGAATTCAATTGACTTGATCCATGTTTTTGGACTGTGGAAGGAAACCGGAGAACCCGGAGGAAACCCACGTGGACACGGAGAGAACATGGAAACTCCACCCAGATTGGGATTCGAATCGGGAATCCCTAACGATAAGAGGCGAACATGCTAATTACTAATCCACCGTATCGCCCCCGAAATCAGTATATACAAAATAGAATAAACTACTGTTTAGGGAATTGGGCTATCAATCTGAAGGTTGGGGGATCAAATCCCAGGTCCACTAAAGTTACCAGTGTGGGTCCTTGAGCAAGAGCCTTAACCCTCATTGCTCCAGGGATGTTGTGATGAACCCTGTGCTCACCTTCTAAGTCACTTTGAATAAAAACGTCCAATAAATGAACAAATGTAATGTAAATACTCGATCACATACATGACGTGTAATACGTATTAATCAGGTCCATCCAGGTCCAAGTTGCTCCCCTATTTGCAGCTAACAGCTTTAACAGGGCTGTAATGAATGGCCTTGTCTGGGGTTTCGGAATATGTCTGTAGGATTTGTGCTCATTTCTCCAGAATTTCTCCATTTGTTCCAGCGCTGCTGAAAGGAATGACATGTACAGGTTCTGACCCTGAAGTGTGTGGTTCTTTTTTTTTTTAACTCCAGGAACAACATCCACTTCACACCGACTCAGATCGAAGCCATTCGTGCAGGCATGCAGCCCGGACTCACTATGGTAAGCTCCATATTCACATTGTGTTTAACAAAATGCTAGCTTAAAGTAAAGTGTGTGTGGCATGAGGCATGGCGAGGGATGACTGGTCGAAATATTAAGAGGAACCAATGTTTTAACAGCGGAATCTTTTTTATGGTAGATAAAGAACCATGCTTTCAGGTCAGTACATTCATTCATTCATTCATTCATTCATTATCTTCCACTTTATCCTCTATCAGGGCCGCGGGGGGGTTCCCCATGCCCATCCAGGGGAGAACATTTCGGGCGCTGGGCAGATACACCCAGAACAGGGCGTCAATCCATCGCTGAGCACACACTCACTCACACACACTCCATATGGGGCAATTTTGGAGAAGTCAATTGACTTGATCCATGTTTTTGGACTGTGGGAGGAAACCGGAGAACCCGGAGGAAACCCCCGTGGACACGGGGAGAACATGGAAACTCCACCCAGATGGGGATTCGAACCGGGAATCCCTAGTGCTGAGAGGAGAACATGCTAACCACTAAGCCTTCGTGCAACCCAGGTCCGTACAGCATTGCTCAAAGTGTGACCCACACACACTCACACAAAGATGCATGAGGTACTGGTCAGGTGGACTGGTGACGAAATGAAGCACGGAACCGTTGTTTTAACTTTGAAAAAGTTCCAAAAGATTTTATAATGATATTTCTATAGCGAGGGCGGCTTAGCGGTTAGCATGTTCGCCTCTCAGTGCTGGGGATCCATGTTTGTATCCCAATCTGAGTGGAGTTTCCATGTTCTCACTGTGTCTGTGTGGGTATAAGAATCCATTCATTATCTTCCCATATGGGGCAATTTGGAGAAATCAAATGGAGGAAACCCACGTGGACATGAGGAGAACATGGAAACTCCACCCAGATTGGGATTCTAACCGGGAATCCCTAGTGCTGAGAGGAGAACATGCTAACCACTAAGCCACCGTGCCGCCCACAATTTTATTTTATTTTTCTATATTATATATAATTATTTAATATATATGTATATAATTGATTGCTTAGAGGAGCAGTTTATTGACAAAGAAGTGGTCAAATTCAGCAGACATGACTGAGGCCTAATTTCATTAGCTTTTTGTTGGGGGGGGTCTTTTAAAGTGGGCATGACACAGAGAACCACTGCTTTAAACAAACAGCCATCAGAGTTTCTATAATTGCAACATCATCAAACGAAAACACAAAAAAAACCATCATTTTGCTTTTTCATTGTCGTCAGTGGAAATTGAACGAGTCTCTCATCAGCACACGTTGTTTATGTAAATGGCGGTGTGAGAAATGGCTGAGAGAGGCCTTCAGTAAATGAGGCGCGGTGTCCTTGCCGGTCTGGCGGTACCTGCGCAGGCTGCTGATTGAGAGGCATTCTTATACTGCTGATTGGTTGCTGGCAGAGGCTGCTGGCTGTTATTTATCGTGCCGTTGGCTGGAAGTGAATATGGCAGGATGACTATCGACAGAGTTATAAAACAAGTTGGCTTGCTTGCCTGTCTCTCCAGACCTTGACTAACTGCTGGCATGTGTTGACTCATTTCCTAGCTAAGCAACGGGCCGCGGGTTCCCCTCCCTTTATCGGTCTCTCCCTGTAAGATAGACCTCGGGATGGATTTCCATTGTCACATGCTACACATACCCACATACATTATGAGGGAGTTCAGCAGTGAGTTAGGTACCCTACAGATCAGCCCCAGCCCTCGGTTAATAAGACAACAGGCAGGGTAAAATGGGTATCTTTAGTCTTCCCGACATGTTTTTGACACAAGGAGAACATGCAAACTTTCCAGTGTGGTTTGTGGCTGCCTTTCTGGGATCCAAACCTCAGACCTTTTTGCAAATGTGTGCAGTTTCATGCCAGCTGATTAATTAGTGTTGGTTCTTTCCGCTTTATCCTCTATTAGGGACGCAGGGGGGTCCCCCATGCCCATCCAGGGAAAAATGTTTCAGGCGCTGGGCAGATACACCCAGGACAGGACACCAATCTATCACTGAACACACACTCACAGACACGCACATAAACACACTCTATATGGGGCAATTCAGTTGACCATGTTTTTGGACTGTGGGAGGAAACCGAAGAACCTGGAGGAAACCCAAGCGGACACGGGAAGAACATGGAAACTCCACCCAGATTGGGATTCAAACCGGAAATCCCTGGTGCTGAGAGGAGAACATGCTAACCACTAAGCCACCGTGTCGCCCTGCACCAAAAGCAGTTTTATTCATCCATCCATTATCTTCCACTTTATCCTATATTAGGATAAATTCTATATCGTGGGGGGGTTCCCCATGCCCATCCAGGGGAGAATGTTTCAGGCGCTGGGCAGATACACCCAGGACAGGGCGCCAATCTATTACTGGACACGCACTCACTCACACACACACTCTATATGGGGCAATTTGGAGAACTCAATTGACTTGATCCATGTTTTTGGACTGTGGGAGGAAACCGGAGAACCCGGAGGAAACCCACGTGGACTCGGGGAGAACATGGAAACTCCACCCAGATTGGGATTCGAACCGGGACTCCCCAGCGCTGAGAGGAGAACATGCTAAACACTAAGCCACCGTGCCACACTGGTTCTTGCATCATGTTCCCAAATTTCCTACTGAGTGCTATTATTATTATGTTTCTGATCCTGCTGAGGCTCACCTGTCTTTTGTTTTTGTGTGTTTCTTGTCTGCAGGTTGTGGGTCCCCCTGGTACCGGCAAAACTGATGTAGCTGTGCAGATTATTTCCAACCTTTACCACAACTTCCCCGAGCAGAGGACTCTCATCGTTACTCATTCCAATCAGGTAGAGTGCTGCTTTGCTGGGCTTAGCATCCTTTAGTCATAATCACCACATGATTGGATTTGAAATGACAGGTGTAGAAATGTGATCATTTAATGGCCTGAAATGACCGATCTGGAGAAATGGTTTAACATCCACCCTAACCGGAAATCTACTAAAACTGTATTAATAAAAAGTAGTCCAGTGTTCTATGGGTTCTATGACACGTTTCCATCCATCCATTATCTTCCGCTTTATCGTTTATTAGGGTCGCGGGGGGTTCCCCATACCCATCCGGGGGGGGACGTTTGGGGCGCTGGGCAGATACACCCAGGACAGGAGGCCAATCTATCACTGGACACACACTCACCTTGATCCATGTTTTTGGACTGTGGGAGGAAACCGGAGAACCCGGAGGAACCCACGCGGACACGGGGAGAACATGGAAACTCCACCCAGATGGGGATTCAAACCTGGGAATCCCTAGAGCTGAGAGCAGAACATGCCAACCACTAAGCCACCGTGCCGCCCTATGACACGATTCTGTCCAGTCAGTCGTCCATCCATCCATCCATTATCTTCCGCTGTATCCTATATCAGGGTTGTGGGGGGGTTCCCCATGCCCATCCAGCGGAGAACGTTTCGGGCGCTGGGCAGATACACCCAGGACAGGAGGCCAATCCATCACTGGACACACACTCACTCACACAGACACACTGTATATGGGGCAATTTGGAGAATTCAGTTGACTTGATGCATGTTTTTGGACTGTGGGAGGAAACCAGAGAACCCGAAGGAAACCCACGCGGACACGGGGAGAACATGGAAACTCCACCCAGATTGGGATTCAAACCGGGAATCCCTAGTGCTGAGAGGAGAACATGCCAACCACTAAGCCACCGCGCCGCCTCCAGTCAGTCATCATCTTTAAATATGTTCTTCAGTCTTCACTGAGTTACACCCCAGCCTCGCTGTTTTGCTTGAGATTGCACCATGCTAACAGTGTGAACAGCCCACGCAGGCGCCGTGTGTGTAAACTCAGCGTGTGTTTGTGCCACTCAGGCTCTGAACCAACTGTTTGAGAAAATTATGGCTTTGGATATCGATGAGCGGCACCTGCTGCGTCTGGGCCACGGTGAGGAGGAGTTGGAGACGGAGAAAGATTTTAGCAGGTGAGGGAGCCAGGTCTGCACATCATTAAAGTAGAACACCGAAAGCATCGCAGCAAGTTGTATTACTGATGTGTTTAATGCTTTTCCTAATTTGATCTCCTAATTAGTGCGGTACACAAATTAACTCCCAAATCCTACTGACATCATGAATAACTTGTGTTCAAGCTGCTTCAGGCATCAAGAAACAGCACTGGCATGTGTCTTAAATGTGTTGTTGGTATGTGTTTTGGAGTCTACAATAAATTAATTGGAGTTTTGTTGGTTTAAATAGGTGGCACAGTTTTGTATGTGTATATGTGTGTATATGTATGTATATATATATATATATATATATATATATATATATATATATATATATATATATATATATATATATATATATATATATAAATACACACTTTATTTTAAAAAAAACATATATATATATATATATATCTCTCTCTATATATATATATATATATATATATATATATATATATATACTTTTTTTTGATAAATGAACATGATACTACTGTAGAGTGAAACTCTGAATTAATTCCATTATAAATCATTTACCGTGAGCCTTAATGATGCTCTATTAATACTCACATCAGCTTCATCACGGTCACATGGTCCACATGATTTTCTGACAAGTTTAGTATTTAATGGTTTGATTCAGAGCTGCAGAGCTTTTTAAATCAGATCAGGGTTTAAAATGTAAAAACCTGTAAAGGTTAACATGATGACTAGAGGGTGTTTTCTCTACAGCATCTGAAGGTCTGAATGATTAATGAGTTTGTCCACAGGCTGTATATCACTCTTTTGGATCGAATTTGGGTCGAAAATCACTACCATTAGCGTCTGCATGGCACCAGTTGGCTGGTTGTCAGATTCTGATTGGCTGAGGTCCAGATACAAGAACAGAGTACACTGGCCTTAAGTGCTTTTATGTCATCAGTTTTCACTTTAATAGGATGGAGACTGCTGCATTCAGGGCTTTTATGATGTGAGACTGTTGTATCAAATTTGTCGTCGAAATCTGAATGGTAATTGTGTTTGTAATCGGTTTTTAAGCAACATTTCTCATTACATTCCACATATTTTAATGTATGTTGACTATGGATAGTCTGAAGACAGGAAAAAAAAGTCAGATTCCCTTTTTATTTTTATCGATCAGCTGAATGTGGGCGCACTGTCTGCTCTGCCTTTACAGTGACGCTGTAGACTGATCAGTCATGTCCGTTCTCTGCCATGACTGTCCACTGTGGTGTTTTTCAGGTATGGTCGAGTGAACTACGTTCTGGCCCGAAGGCTGGAGCTGCTCAGAGAAGTGGCCCGTCTGCAGGAGAGTCTAAATGTCCCGGGTGACGTGTCCTACACCTGTGAAACGGCTGGTCATTTTTATCTTTACCAGGTACGTTCAGGTTTTACAGCTGATCTGAGTGCTTCACAGTTCTAAACACATTTTGAGAGGACGTTCCCACTATAAAAGGTTTCTGAATATAACTTCTTTTCGTTATAGTTTGCCTTTAATGATGTCAGCTGAGGGTTATATAGTGAGGTGACTTCTGCTGCCTCTTTATGTTTTTATAAAGTAAGGTCTAAAATAGCAGGAGTGGTTCATGTTGTACATTCATGGTTGTATATTGGGCAGTCATGGGCTTGTGGACCAGCCCAGGAACCAGCCTTGTGACCTGAAGGTCCCTGGTTCGATTCCTGGTTTCACCAAGTACCATGGCTGAAGTGCACTTGGGCAAGGCATCTAACCCCAATTGCTCCTCAGTGCTGTATTCAAGGCTGCCCACCACTCCGGGCATGTGTGTTCACTTCACCAGTGTGTGTGTATGTGTGTGTTATTGCATGGATGGGTTAAATGTGGAGGACAAACTCCTCTGTGTGTAAGTACAGTAGGCAAATTAATCACTTTAATACTTATCACTTGCAGGCTCAGTAATTTTGTGCATTAAGTTTTTTTATTTTCTTATAATATTTACATGGCTATCATTTTAAAGTCATGGATTTTGCAAAATCAGCTCTGAAAGGATGAGATCGGAGCTTAGATTCACTCTGGTGGGGTTTTAGAATAATAATTATTTAAGTAAATCAATAATCTGATACAAAGGTGATTCGGAGTCCACGACTGGGTTCTGAGTCCATGACAGTTGTTGGTTATACATAGCCATATGAAACAGCTGGTCATTTTTATCTTTACCAGGTACGTTCAGGTTTTACAGCTGATCTCAGACCTTTATGAGTGCCTTTAGACCTCACCGTTCTTAAGACATTTTGTGGGGACGTTCTCACTATAAAAGGTTTCTGAAAATAACTTATTTACATTATAATTTGCCTTTAATCATGTCATAAGGCAGCTGAGGGATATATATAGTGACG
This sequence comes from Corydoras maculifer, assembly GCA_019802435.1. NCBI lineage: Eukaryota > Metazoa > Chordata > Actinopteri > Siluriformes > Callichthyidae > Corydoras > Corydoras maculifer. Next base: position 1,382,158 of record JAFMOD010000210.1, read on the forward strand.
TTACTTCTGCTGCCTCTTTATTCATCCATTATCTTCTGCTTTATCCTCTATTAGGGTCGCGGGGGGGGGTTCCCCATGCCCATCCAGAGGAGAACGTTTCGGGCGCTGGACACCCAGGACAGGACACCAATCTATCACTGGGCTCACACTCACTAACACAGACACACTCTATATGGGGCAATTTGGAGAACTCAATTGACTTGATCCATGTTTTTGGACTGTGGGAGGAAACCGGAGAACCCGGAGGAAACCCACGCAGACACAGGGAGAACATGGAAACTCCACCCAGGTGGGGGTTCGAACCGGGAATCGCTAGCCCTGAGAGGAGAACATGCTAACCACTAAACCATCGTGCCCCCCGCTGCCTCTTTATATAAATTATATTTATATATAAAATAGGAAGAGTGTTTCATGTTGTAGGCTCAGTATTTTTTTTTTTTTTAAATATTTACATAGCTATATTTACATAGCTAAACCACTACGATTATGTACAGGCAGTGCTGCACATGTCAAAATAGTTTTCTGAATCTAATCTCCTAAACTGAAGACTTTCTCTCAGACGAATGTGAGCCGTAAACAAATCCATAGACACACGGGTCGCTTATGAATCTGCATGCAGAATTTATCGCTTGTAGGCTTCAGTAATTTTGTGTATTGGGTGTATTTTTTAAATAATATTTACATAACTATCATTTTACTACTCCTGGATTTTGCAAAATAAGCCCTGACAGGATGAGAGTGGACCTTAGCGCTCTGCAGATTCACTCTGGTGGGGTTTTAGAATAATAATTATCTAAGTAAATCAATAATCTGATACAAAGGTGATTCGGAGTCCACCATGGTGCAGTGGAATCAGCATCCGTACCAGCTGTTGGTTATACATAACAATCTGTTATAACATAATAACAAAATCCAATATTGGATTTTGCATGCGTGACCAATCAGAATTGATTATCCTGTATAAGCTGTGTAATCATGACTGCCGGATGCAGTCTGGACCATTCTGTACCAACCTTTAAAAAAAAATCTTTAGATTACCATCTCTAGTTCCTGCAATGTGAATGCACAGTTCTAAAATCTACAACACAGTGAAGCAGATTGTTTTTGAACCACCACAGTCCTCGAATATTCTCCAGACAGACGTCACTGCTGGCGAGTTGTGTGATTCCGGCATGCACAAACGCAAAATGGCAGAATAATCAAACCTCCCTTTCGGTGAATCGCAAATACTGACAGCAATGTTGAGCTCTCGCAGGAGAAAAGCAAGCAGGCGGTCATGCAGAGAGACAGCAGAAAAACATCCCCTGCATCAGCACCTAAACATGGCTGAAGATTTCGACAGGGAGATGTGTTCTCCTGGTGATGCTGTAGCCACAATGCTTTAAAAAAAAAAAAAAAAGCTTCAGTGCGAAGTTGATATTTGAATTTGCATTGGGGTTTATTTTTCATTATTATTTATAATATTGTAAATAAACTTTAAGTATCTGAATCGGGCGGCACGGTGGCTTAGTGGTTAGCATGTTCTCCTCCCAGCACTAGGGATTCCTGGTTCGAATTCCAGTCTGGGTGGAGTTTCCATGTTCTCCCCGTGTCCGTGTGGGTTTCCTCCGGGTTCTCCGGTTTCCTCCCACAGTCCAAAAACATGGCTCAAGATCAGTTGGATTCTCCAAATTGCCCCATATAGAGTGTGTCTGTGTAAGTGGAGATAGATCTGCGCCCTGTCCTGGGTGTATCTGCCCATTGCCCGAAACGTTCTCCCCTGATGGATGGATTAAGGACATGTTACAATGCAGTAGAATCAAGTCATATCATAAAAATAATGAAACATGTGCCACCTATGTGTCACACGGGGCATCACACACGTCCATCCATCCATCCATTATCTTCCCCTTTATCCTCTACTAGGGTCGCGGGGGGGGTTCCCCATGCTCATCCAAGGGAGAATGTTTCAGGTGCTGGGCAGATACACCCAGGACAGGATACCAATCTATCACTGGGCACACACTCACACAGACACACTCTATATGGGGCAATTTGGAGAATTCAATTGATTCAATTCGATTATTCTGCCGGGGAGAACATGGAAACTCCACCCAGATGGGGATTTGAACTGGGAATCCCTAGAGCTGAGAGGCGAACATGCTAACCACTAAGCCACCATGCCGCCCATCACACACATTAATATTATTATTATTATTTAAGTTATAATAATATCATTTATAATATAAAATCTCTTTAAATTAAACAGAATGTCTTGATCCCAGCAGGCTGTATGGCTGATTTCGGGATGTTTTTAGTTTTTTGCTGCACTGGTTTAGCAGTTGACGAGTTGCACATATGAAAGCTGCAGGCAGCGATTCTCTCTTCTGTTCCTAATTCTCTCATACTCTATATTCCCGTATTCCTCCCTCTCCTGCCCCATCTCTTTCCCTCCCGCTGCTCCCTGCTTCAGGTGATGTCTCGCTGGGAAGAGTACATGAGCAAGGTCAAGCCCAAACCAGGCCGGGAGGTGAGTGTGCAGGATGTGGCCGCACACTTTCCTTTCCATAAGTACTTCTCGAACGCTCCCCAGCCTGTGTTTAAAAGCCAGAGCTACCAGGAGGACATGGACATTGCAGAGGGCTGCTACCGCCACATCCGCAAGATCTTCACCCAGCTGGAAGTAAGTTTGTGTGATGACTGTCGGTAATTAAATGCTAAAAATGACAATTAAAATGCATTATATTTTCATGCACACTCTGAATGAATGGCCACTTAGATTTACATTTAGCAGAAGCTTTTATCCAAAGCGACTTACAAATGAGAACATTACAAGTCAGAATTTATGCAGAAAACCAACTATACTGTAAATTCATCAAACCTGATTATTTGACGCTGCACCCCCCCCCCTTTTGTTTTTTTTGTTGTTGTTTTTTTTTTTAACAACGGGTATTTGTTAAAGAGATGCGTTTTCAGTAGTTTTTTAAAGTTGCTTAGTGACTCTGCCTTACGGACAGAGTTGGGAAGATGGTGAGGTGAGAACCACCAGATGACAATCATCACTAGAACATAGTGAACGAGCCGGAGTGTATTATGAAAATATAGAGTGAAGGTAAGAGGGGCAGATCCAGAAATGGTCCTGTAGGTCAGACTCAGTGACTTCTACTGAATGCAGCAGCTACAGGGAGCCAATGGAGAGAAATGGGCTATCAATCTGAAGGTTGGGGTTTCAAAGCCCAGGTCCAATGAAGTTACCAGTGTGGGTCCTTGAGCAAGACCCTTAACCCTCATTGCTCCAGGGATGCTGTAATTAACCCTGTGCTCACCTTGTAGGTTGCTTTGGATAAAAGCATCTGCCAAATGTAAATGAGTATTGGAGTCACATGAGTTCTTGGGCTGGTTAAATACAAGTTGGGCTGCAGAGTGCTGAGTCAGTTGTAGAGGTCTGATTGTGGAAGCTGGGATACCGGCAAGTAGTGCATTACAATAATCAAGCCGGGATAGGACAAGCAGTTGGGTAGCATGTTCAGTCAAGAAGGGTCTGATCTTCCTTATGTTGTAAAGAAGGAAGCTGCAGAAACGGGTGGTTTTGATCACATGATCAGAGAGTTTAAGGTGGGAGTCTTTTGGAGAGAGATTGTGGAGCCGTCAATTTGGACTTTATTAGACATGCGTAATAACGCGTTGGTCCTCGTCTGCTCATGTCATTAATCATGGCTCAGAACTTCAGGAGGTGTTGAAATCACTTTGAAGGTATTTAGAAAAGAGTAGCTTCTTACAGAAGCCAAAATTAGATGGCGGTATTGACATGCTCTGAATAGCCCACTGTACCTCATCTCAGAGATGCTTTAAATAACTGCTGCTACTACAAACTAACATTTATAACATTTATAACATTTATAACTAACATTTATTGACATCTTTTTTTGCACATGTGCCTCAAACCATTAGGGGGGGCACTGCACTGTTACTTCTCATCACTTAATGTCTTTCTGTTTACATACTTTAATGTTTACCGCATACTACCTGTTGCACTGTTCCCTCCCATTATTTGGATGTTTATTGTAGTGCGTATCTCCAGTTTCCTCCTACTGTCCAAAAACATGGACCAAGGTCAATGGAATTCTCCAAATTGCCCCATATAGAGTGTGTCTGTGTGAGTGAGTGTGTTCAGTGATGGATTGGTGTCCTGCCCTGGGTGTATCTGCCCAGCACCCGAAAGTTTCTCCCTTGGATGGGCATGGGGCACCCCCCTCACCCCGCGTCCCTAATAGAGGATAAAGAGGAAGATAATGGATGAATGGATGTGTGTGATGGGCGGTGGCTTAGTGGTTAGCATGTTCTCCTCTCAGCGCTAGAGATTCTTGGTTCGAATCCCAATCTGGGTGGAGTTTCCATGTTCTCCCCGTGTCCACGTGGGTTTCCTCCAGGTTCTCCGATTTCCTTCCACAGTCCAAAAAACATGGATTAAGGTCAATGGAATTCTCCAAATTGCCCCATAAAGAGTGTGTCTGTGTGAGTGAGTGTGTGTTCAGTGATGGATTGGCGCCCTGTCCTGGGTGTATCTGCCCAGCGCCCGAAACGTTCTCCCCTGGATGGGCATGGGGAACCCCCCCCCCCCTCCCTTCCACATGACCCTGGTAGAGGATGAAGTAAAAGTTAATGGATGGATTGATATTTCTTGTCCTCATGAGGTGGCGCTGCCTCTTCTCACCCCATTTTTTTGGTATAACACTTTTCTTGAAGGTGTCACATCCTGCCAAGCTCATTTTTCAGAAATGACATTGTCAATCAGGCCTCATATTGCTGTAACAGCCTTATGCGTATATTTAGCTCAGGTTTCTGAACATTCATTGCACTGATCAGGCGCTCTTCTTCATCAGAGGTGTAATGGAAGACTTTTCCTCTTGATATGCCTTTCCCCTAAAGCAAGAACAAAAGAGAAGCTCACTCCAGCAGCTACATTTCTCTTCCTCTGATTAGGCAGCTGCTGACGAGACAGGGCTGTAATAGATGCCAGGCTCTTGTATTTCAGAAATGCTGCAGATGCTGCAGCAGGGCTGTTTGTGCACTGGTCTCATTTTGTTTTGCATGTTCCAGTCATGGCACAGGAAGCAGCTTGGCTCATGTTCGTCCTCCAAGAATTGGCCTAGGTTAAAAATATCCTCATAAATGTTGCATGTTTCGATCAGTTTAATATTAATGGCGCAATAGAAACCCAGAAATTATGACCCACTTTATGTATTGCTGCCTCGATCCTGAGTCCTCTTTTAGAGTCCTGATTGTTTTGTTTTGTTTTTCTTTTGAAATAATTTTATTTTAGGGTGGCACAGTGGCTTAGTGGTTAGCACATTCTCCTCTCAGCACTAGGGATTCCCAGTTCGAATCCCAATCTGGGTGGAGTTTCCAAGTTTCGTGTCCGCGTGGGTTTCCTCGGGGTTCTCTGGTTTCCTCCCACAGTCCAAAAACATGCATCAAGGTCAATTGAATTCTCCAAATTGCCCTATATAGAGTGTGTGTGTGTTTGTCAGTGATAGATTGGCGCACTGTCCTGGGTGTATCTTCAGGATGTTCAGTCTAAATAAAGTCTGTAAAAAAACAGCTTATGTCTGCCACACCATCACCTTCACCAGAAACCAGCTGCAATCACTCCCCTCTCGCTCACCCACACCTTAAAGGTATTCCTCCCCTTCCACTGGATTTGCATAATGGAACCTGATGGGCTCATATTTTGCAATGCAGTAATACTTGCCTGCTTTGCCTTAACTAGACTATGTTAATCTGAGGGGCTGTTATTCAGGAAGTGTAGTTTGCTCCAATAATCCCTATTTTTAAAAACTAAACTCGCTAATGCATTGAATCTTTTGTTTCATAATGCCATTAGTTTTATGCACCAATATGTCAAAGATTTTTAATTTGTACTGCAGGATGTAAATTAAACACATCTGTACCTACACATGATCTTACAGGTTTAATTTGGTTTAACTTTCAAGATTGAAATCTGTAGAGTAGTTTGAGCACTCTCCCCTACTGTCCATCCATTATCTTCTGCTTTATCCTATATTAGGGTCGCGGGGGGTTCCCCATGCACATCCAGGGGAGAACGTTTCGGGCGCTGGGCAGATACACCCAGGACAGGGTGCCAATCTATCACTGGGCACACACTCACTCACACATACACACTCTATATGGGGCAATTTGGAGAATTCAATTGACCTTGATCCATGTTTTTTGACTGTGGGAGGAAACCCACCCGGACACGAGGAGAACATGGAAACTCCACCCGGTTCCAGATTTATACAACACTAAGATAGACGTACTAATCTCCAAGCAACTGTGCCGCCCCCACATCATCCATCCATCCATCCATTATCTTCCTCTTTATTCTCTATTAGGGTCGCGGGGGGGGTTCCCATGTCCATCTAGGGAAGAACGTTTTGGGCGCTGGGCAGATACACCCAGGACAGGATGCCAATCTATCACTGGGCACACACACTCACTCGCACAAACTCTATATGGGGCAATTTGGAAAATTCAATTGACATTGATCCATGTTTTTGCACTGTGGGAGGAAACTAGAGAACCCGGAGGAAACCCACACAGACACGGGGAGAACATGGAAACTCCATCCAGATTGGGTTTGGAACCAGGAATCCCCAACCGTGCCGCCAGTCTCCTCTCTCAATAAAAAAAATATCTGCTACTTAATAACACCCCCATAGTCCCTCCTAACTCACCGCCACCATATCCGCGTCTGCAGTTCTGGGAAATATATTCCACTCGTATAATACCTGCTCTGGAGTGGTCCTGTGGGGGTCCAGAGCGTTTGGCATTGGAATAAAAGGGCCTAACAAAGTACGCAGAGAAACAGGTGGATGACAGTCTGTAATAATAGAACATCAAAGTGAATCTAAAATCGTGAAACAGATAAAGAGACAATGAGTGTAGAAACCAGACGGTGTGACTAAAAGTCTGTGTGTATACGTTTTGCAATTTCCTGTCCGTGTGATGAAAAAGCAGCTGATCTTATTGCAACATTTTACTCTTTCATGTTTTTCATTCACATGCAGCACCATCACTGCATACGGCACCTTCTGTAGTTGCTTATCTGACCGTCATGACATGGTTAACCATCCATCCATACATCCATCCATTAGCTTCCACTTGTCCGGGTTTGGGTCATGGGACAGCAACCCAAATAGAGATGCCCAGACCTCCCTCGCCCCAGCCACCTCCACCAGTTCAATTGAGGGAACAGAGGCATTCCCAGACCAGCTGGGAGATATAATCCCTCCAGCGTGTCCTGGGTCTTCCCCATGCCTGGTATGCCTCCCCCAGGAGGGATGCCCGAACCACCTCAACTGACTCCTTTTGACCTGGAGGAGTGGTGGCTCTACTCCAAATCTCTAAGGGAGAACCCAAACACCATCCGAAAACCCATCTTGGCCGTTCTTTCGGTCATTACCCAAAGCTCATGACGATAGGTGAGGGTGGGAACGTAGATCGACTGGTAACTCGAGTGCCTTGAAATGGTTAACCTATCCGTCTAAACCACTGGTTATTTTAAACTGCACCAAATGAAGTAGCAATTCATAATCACATTCATCCATCCATTATCTTCCACCTTATCCTGTACTAGGGTCGTGGGGGGGGGATCCCCATGCCCATCCAGGGGAGAACGTTTCGGGTGCAGGACAGGACGCCAATCTATCTCTGGTCACACAGACACACACAAATACACTCTATATGGGGCAATTTGGAGAACTCAATTGATCTTCATCCATGTTTTTGGACATGCTCAGTGGTTTGGGCGTTGGGCTATCAATCAGAAGGCTGTGGGTTCAAATCCCAGGTCCACTAAAGTTACCACTGAGTTCTTTGGGCAAGGCACTTAACCCTCATCGCTCCAGGGATGCTGTGTCAACCATGTGTGGATATTTGTACGTTGCTTTGGATAAAAGCGTCTGCATAATGACCAAATATTTGGACTGTGGGAGGAAACCGAAGAACCCGGAGGAAACCCACCCAGGCACGGGGAGAACGTGGAAACTCTACCCAGATTGAGATTCGAACCGGGAATCCCTAGTGCTGAGAGGAGAACATGCGAAACACTAAGCCACCGTGCCGCCCTCACATAATCACAAAATATTAATATTTGTTTTAAATATTAAGGTTTAGCTCACCAGTCACTAATACACCAAATGTAGTTCCAAATTTGCAGTTCCATGTACCACGATCAGTTATTGTACATGTTTACTATATTGTATTACTAATAATCCTCGCACTTGGCTGTCTTTAAAGAGTGGTGCCTCTGGTGTGTACTGTGCACTGAAGTACACAGTTGATTTTGTAATTAAGAGCCTCCTTTAGCACTCCTTTAAGAGCCGGGTAACTGCGATGCCTCCGGTGTTCTCTGCAACAGGAGTTTCGAGCCTTTGAGTTGTTGCGCAGTGGACTGGACCGTTCTAAATATCTCCTGGTGAAGGAGGCCAAGATCATCGCTATGACCTGCACACACGCCGCTCTCAAACGTCACGATCTGGTGGAGCTCGGATTTAAGGTGACTTGACAGCGATTACCGATAAATCGCAGCATTAATGTTGAAACATTCACTTATTTATTGTCTTTTCGCAGTACGACAACATCCTGATGGAGGAAGCGGCTCAGATTCTGGAGATTGAAACCTTTATACCCCTGCTGCTTCAGGTACAACCTCCCGATCCGTCTCACTTCATCACGTTCCATCAGACATGCAGAATCCACAGCCATGCATCAGCGCGCCAGTTCGTTTACTCTGTTAGCAGGGTTCGTTTGCTGCATTGATGTGTTTGGTGATGAATGTCTGCTGTGCTAATTGTATGTGCAGCATCTGGATTGCTGATTGGATTTGGGGTGCAGTTAGCCCTCAGGAGTAAAATTTAGAAGCCCTACGGAAGCCTTCATTTTTAATCTAATCAGAGCTGATCGATAAACGCCATGTAACTGCCGTCATAAACAGATCTATTAATGCAAGCGGAATGATGATTTATTTTTTTATGCCGTTATGTAGCGTCTGCTCAGCCAAGATGTTTTATACACGTCTTAAAACAAAGCAATAAACTTTGGTTACCATGCAGGACTTGGTTTATGGTTTTAATTAAGGACGACCTGCGGAACTCGATATTTAAACACAAATTATTTAAAATCTTAGAATATTAATTTATATATATATATATATATATATATATATATATATATATATATATATATATTAACGGCCATATATTTCAACGCTCATCTGTTTATTTCATGAGTGTATAAAGTTTCAAATCAGTCCAAGGCTGAACTTCATTAAATTCTCAAAATAGCCACCAAAAACTGGGCTGGATAGTGCTGCCTCATCCACCATACTGCATACTAAACCCTCCCCTGCATGGGACACACTTTGAAGATGACGAGAGTGTAATTCATGCAGTGAGCACATATTTATGCAAACAAGACCGGAGCCGGTATCCACAGAGGACACATGCACTTATTTCACACTACTGTTAAAATGAAAAAGTTGATGGAGACGATTTAGATGTAATTAAATGTTTATTCATTTTGTCACTAAATTTAAACTATTTTAAATAAATACATCACAAAAAGACACACACACTAATATATATATATATATATATATATATATATATATATATATATATATATATATATATATATATATATATATATATATAAAAATGTGTGTGTTGGTGTATATACCACTTAGAGGGGCTGAGACGTCTTCAGTCGTTTCTCGGTGGTTGTGAAGGGTATATAAACCTCCGCAGGTTCCTAGAGAGTGTGTATGTCAAATGTTGTGATAATCAAACAGTGTGAATTTGTATTATAATTCAACCTCTCTCTCTCTCTCTCTCTCACCTCATCTAAGACTCCAGAGGATGGCTACAGTCGGCTGAAGCGCTGGATCATGATCGGTGATCACCACCAGCTTCCACCTGTGATTAAAAACATGGCTTTTCAGAAGTATTCCAACATGGAGCAGTCTTTGTTCACACGCTTCGTGCGACTGGGGGTACCCACCGTGGACCTCGACGCCCAGGGCAGAGCCCGTGCCAGGTCATCCTCAGTGATCATTGATCCAGCTGTGTTTGAAACTCTCATACGCTTCCTAACGATATAACTGTTTACTGTGTGTTTTGCAGTCTGTGTAATCTGTATAACTGGCGCTATAAGCAGCTGGGAAATCTGCCTCATGTTCAGAGCCTACCAGAGTTTCAGGCTCACAACCCTGGCATGACCTACGACTTCCAGCTCATCAACGTCGAAGATTTCAATGGAGTCGGAGAGTCTGAACCCAACCCGTACTTTTATCAGGTTAGTGAGTGTCTGCTGTACACTGTGCACAGCATGTGTATTTTTAACCAGCTCTGTGAGGTTAGATACATATTTATCTCTTCTATTCTGTGTTTAAAGCTGGATTTAACAGTAATCTGTTTGTCATTGTCATATATATATATATATATACACACATTTTTTTGTTTTTAATTATTCTTTTTAGATGTGATTGTCATGGTCTGTAGGGTTGATACAGGAGATGAAACAGAGTTTAAACGTATAATATATAATATAATAAGATATATATTACATACACTTTTTGTAGTTACGTTTATTTTACGTTGAGCTGTTTAATGACTTTTAACAGTTTGGTTTTACTGTCATTTATTTACTGCTATTATGATAAAATAGACTTTCCGTCTGCGCAGTTGTCTGTTGCCTGTAGGCATTTTATTTATACAGACTTTGCATTAAAATGACTGGAATTGACTCTAACAGTAAAAAATTTTTTTAAATACTTTATAATATTAAGTTTTGTGTAAATAATTATCTAGTTTAGCTTGTTTATACTTTTAAAGAAATGATTGAGCTTTTTTGTTCTTTAGGAAGCTAAATATAGAATAATTTTCATGCAGACTTTCATGCAGACTCATGGCTAAATAATTTCTGTAGATATTTTTTTATTACCACCCCTATATCGGCTTCATCTGTTTGTCTGTGTGTCTGGTAAAAAGTTTGCAAATGTTATTTCACCCACTTCCTGTTCTCCGAGCTAAAGCTAAAACTTTACACAATTGTTCATCGTCGATGCCAACACATGAATCAATTAATTAACAAATTATCCATCTTCCGCTTTATCCTCTGTTAGGGTTGTAGGGGGGTTCCCCATGTCCATCCAGGGGAGAACTTTTGGGCAGATACACCCAGGACAGGGCGCCAATCCATCGCTGGGCACACACTCACACACACAAACACACTCTATTTGGGGCAATTTGGAGAACTCAATTGACTTGATCTATGTTTTTGGACTGTGGGAGGAAACCGGAGAACCCGGAGGAAACCCATGTGGACACGGGGAGAACATGGAAACTCCACCCAGATTGGGATTCGAACCGGGAATCCCTAGCGCTGAGAGGCTAACATGCTAACCACTAAGCCACCGTGCCGCCCGATTAACTTATTAGTGGTAATTAATTAATTTTGTTTCCTATGGATAAATTGGCTATTTTCTACTAAATGTTATACTTCACAAGCAGAATTAATTTAGAATAAAGACATTTAACACGATATAGGGGTGCTTTTTGCTTGTTCTATTAAAATTAGATGCTGTAGGGAACATAAAAAAAATATATATATATATTCCAAAGTCCATACATATCTTAATCATTAAAATTAGGTGATCCATTCAGTCTCATTAACCAATAAAAAAAAAATCATTTTGGAGTCTTACTCTAATCTTAATATTTGACAAACCACTTTTATGTTTGGTGACAATTATTATTTAATACATTTTAAATATTTGATAATTGATTATTTGATAATTTTTAAATACTTCATAAATATTTGACACCCACTGATATAACATCGGCACTGTTGAAGCAAAGGTAAATAGAACTTGATAAAAAAAAATTTTAATTGCATCATTTTCTATTTATCACATGCTACAAGGTTCAAAGTTCCGAGGGCCATGTGACATCATACATCAGGCTTAAGACATCACAAGTCTCACTTCTGTTTTGAAGCATTTGGCACTAGTTGCTTACTTTCACACACACACACACACACACACACTCACACTTGCACACAGCTGTTAAAATGCGGCTGCTCACTTGAGGAGCAATAAAGAAGCCTCTGTTTGCACAGCCATCTCCAAGAACAGCTGAACAAATGTCCGTCAGGCCTTCGCGGAGCTCCGACCGGCGTCTTGTGTTCGCAGCGAGCCACAGCTCTTCCCATGTACATTAGTAACACCTCATTAGTCAAAGCACATTTACACTAATGTTCCTCCTTATTCACCCTGAATGGCTTCAACAGCACATCAATCAGAAGCAGAATGAACGGCTCGCATGCACTCGTAAATGACGTGATTTAGAACCGAGCTGTGGCTCCACTTAACCAAACCTAAAGTAAAACATTGATTTTTCCTTTCTGGCCAGCTAATTGGTTACAGGGCTTAGTTACAGGGCTCTTAAAGGTTAATGTTGTTAGGCTTGGCACTATTACTCACTGTGCGGGTCTAGTAGTTGGTTTCTATGCCTTTCCACAATGACTGAAAAGCCCTGTTTCTTTGCCCCTGTGCTCCATTTCCCCTCTGCCGAATCCCGTGTTTCATAGTTCATGCCAAAAATTAAACCCCATTCCCCCGAGGAAAGAGCAATATAGTATGAGAATGTTCTGTTTTCATTCTTACTGTGACTCCTCTCATAGCAAACCTGCCGTTTGATGAGACACTGTTGCCATAGTTACACGGGTCTCTTCAATCGCAGCATTTCGGCTCACACTTGTTTTAAGGACATGGAAAAAAACTGGGGGAGAAGCTTAATAAACGTTCTATAGGGAACTATTTTTAAACATATACAGTTAGTTTTGCTAAATAAAAAAAAGACAAACTATGAAGCAAATTGTAAAGCATATAAAATTTTAATGAATTAAAAAAATAAAAGGGAAGGATGTGAAAGTTTGGCCAGCTTTGGTTCCCCATGCCCATTCAAGGGAGAATGTTTTGGACACTTGGCGGATACACCCAGGACTGGAGTCCATCTCTGGGCACTCACATAGACACACACTATATAGGGGTCATTTAGATGGGAAAAATTAGAACAGTCAAGTTACCTTGAATCCATGTTTTTGGACCGTGGGAGGAAACCGGAGAACCCGGAGAAACCCACGCGGACACGGGGAGAACATGGAAACTCCACCCAGATTGGGATTCCAACCTGGAATACCTAGTGCTGAGAGGAGAACATGCCAACCACTAAGCCAACGTGCCGCCCTGCATAATCACAAAAATATTAATATTTGTTTTGAATATTAAGGTTTTCCTCCGTGTTCTCCACTTTCCTCCCACAGTCCAAAGACATGGATCAAGTCAATGAGTTCTCCAAATTGCCCCATATAGAGTGTGTTTGTGTGAGTGAGTGTGTGTCCAGTGATAGATTGGCGTCCTGTCCTAGGTGTATCTGCCTGGCGTGGGCATGGGGAACACCCCCCCCCCCCACCCCCCCCGCGACCCTAATAGAGCATAAAGTGGAAGATGATGAATGAATGAATGTTACAAGATGTACAGCAGCATCTCTTTGGCCTTACTTTTCTCTACTTAGTCATTAATATTCCAAACCCATATAAATAGAGAGGACATCAGGGGAAAACATTTTAAACACTGTTCCAAATCAACCATGCGGATTAAAAATCCGATTTACAGATTCTTCCAGTTTTATAGATCAGTATATTCAGAAAATAAAATGATAAACCTATAAAAATCTGTGTTGTTCAAAACATAGATTGTTAAAGGAGCTGTATAAATAAATTCTACTCCGTTTCCCATAAAATCAGGTCCTTATTTTTCTGCAGCATTCCTAAAATAGCAGCCTGCGCCTCATTTGAATGCTGTTTATCAGCAGCTGCAGTCTATTGAGAGGCTGATGATCATAGAGTCACGATCCTTCAACACAAGAAATGATATTTCAGTTTTGCCTTTATTACTGTCACACATTTTGTCATTGAGAAATCTCAGTTCGGCAGCAGGTCAGTGAGCTTTACAAGCCTTAAACTATGATTGCTCTCTCTCTCTCTCTCTCTCTCTCTCTCTCTCTCTCTCTCTCTCTCTCTCTCTCTCTCTCTCTCTCTCTCACACACACACATTGTATTCCTCCCCCACACACACACACACACTCATACATGTATGATTTCTGACAGGGCTAGTTCCCATTCAAGCGTTTTTCTGGTCTTTATTTCAGGTTGTTGCTAAATTCTTCTGCAAAGCGCACATTTTAGATCTGAGTGCTGAAGAAATTATGTTTTACAAAAATCTGTTTACATCAAATCTATTTAACATCCATCCATTATCTTCCGCTTTATTCTGTACAAGGGTCGTGGGGTGGGGGTGGGGGGTTCCCCATGCTCATCCAGGGGAGAACGTTTCGAGCGCTGGGCAGGACACCCAGGACAGGGCGCCAATCTATGACTGGACACACTCTCACTCACACAGACACACTCTATATGGGGCAATTTGGAGAACTCTATTGACCTTGATCCATGTTTTTGGACTGTGGAAGGAAAGCGGAGAACCTGGAGGAAACCCACACGGACACGTGGAGAACATGGAAACTCCACCCAGATTGGGATTCAAACCGGGAATCCCTAGAGCTGAGAGGAGAACATGCTAACCAATAACCAGTGTAACAAAAGCAACAGAAGTTTTCAATTAAAGAACAATTGATTAAAAATTACCATTAATTAAAACACTAAGAATGTTCCAGGATCTCTTCTACATACAACTTTGTTTTTACTTTCTGTACAATGGAATGTAAGTGTTATGTTTTTATATTAATGTATTTCTGATACATCAGAGCTTAATAACTGCAGAGCAGTAACCTGTAAGTCATGGGAATTAAAAGCTGATGTTCTTTTTTGCTGTGTGTGTAGAACCTGGCTGAGGCAGAGTACTCGGTGGCTCTGTACATGTACATGAGGCTGTTGGGATATCCAGCAGAGCGCATCAGCATCCTTACCACATACAATGGCCAGAAGCACCTGATCCGAGATGTCATCAACCAGCGGTGCGCCAACAACCCCTTCTTCAGCCAGCCGAGCAAAGTAAGCTTAGATTTTCACTCTTATTTCAGCTTTTAGTGGATGAACCATGCACCAAGAAACCGAAATAATAATGAAACTGCACTGTAGATGTAAAGGTTTAATGGTTTAGAGTCCTTTTGGGTCCTGATGGAGTAACACAGGCATCAGCAGTTCTAAATTGGATAAAGGTGTGTGTGTGTGTGTGTGTGTGTGTGTGTGTGTGTGTTAGATTTTATTGGTAGAATTAATTCCATTTAGCTCCATGTGAAGTTGTAACTCTGAGATAATCTCAGCATCTCGTAGTCAGTCGTAGTGTTATAGGCTTATTCCAGGCGCTGTATACAGGGCTGCCCACCGCTCCGGGCATGTGTGCTCACTTTGCCTGTGTGTGTGTGTGTGTGTCACTGCACTGATGGGTTTAATGTGGGGGACAATGTCCTGTGTGTAAATACAGTAGGCAAAAAAGATCTCCAATATACACTCCTATACGCTATACACTCCTATCTGTATTCTTACCCTTGTGTTTATATGGCTTGTTTTTACCTTTAAAATGTCTGTTAAACTGTGTAATGTAGCACAATGAGAATAATTAATACACATTTTGTAGTCGACCAGTTTAATAATTCTCTTTACCTGGAGATCAGTGAGGATGAGGAGAACGGTTCCCACCCGTGCCAGGTGATGCGTGTTGGTTCCTCTGGTTGACGGGGAGGGAAAGAGAGCAGTGAAGAGAATGTGCTGAACAGCAGAAAGGTCAGCCGGGCCACGTCTGGACTGAGCGCTGCTGACAGTGTGTCAAAACTGCTGCAAGAAAACAAATGTCACTTTAGGGGTCGGCTGCAAGAACCCTAATTCTAAACATCAGATGGAGGAACCAGCAAATGCCACTTTCAAGTGATTCCTCATTATAGTTTTAGAGCATGCAGATTCATAACCGACCCGTGTGTCTATAGATTTATGTTTTGCTCTCACGTTCAACAGGCGGCACGGTGGCTTAGTGGTTAGCACGTTCGCCATGAAGGCATTAGGGATTCCAGATTCGAATCTCAATCTGGGTGTAGTTTCCATGTTCTCCCCGTGTCCACATGGGTTTCCTCCGGGTTCTCCGGTTTCCTCCCACAGTCCAAAAACATGGATCAAGTCAATTGAATTCTTCAAATTGCCCCATATAATGTGTGTCTGTGTGAGTGAGTGTATGCCCAGTGATAGATTGGCGTCCTGTCCTGGGGGTATCTGCCCAGTGCCCGAAACGTTCTCCCCTGGATGGGCATGGAGAACCCCACCGCGACCCTAATAAAAGATAAAGTGGAAGATAATGGATGGATGGATGAAAGGTCAATTGAATTCTTCAAATTGCCCCATATAGAGTGTGTCTGTGTGAGTGAGTGTATGCCCAGTGATAGATTGGCGTCCTGTCCTGGGTGTGTCTGCCCAGTGCCCGAAACGTTCTCCCCTGGATGGGCATGGGGAACCCCCCGCGATCCTAGTAGAGAATAAAGCGGAAGATAATGGATGGATGGATGAAAGGTCAATTGAATTCTTCAAATTGCCCCATAAAGAGTGTGTCTGTGTGAGTGAGTGTGTGCCCAGTGATAGATTGGCGTCCTGTCCTGGGGGTATCTGCCCAGCGCCCAAAACGTTTTCCCCTGGATGGGCATGGGACCGACTCTAATATAGGATAAAGCGGAAGAAAGTGGATGGATGGTCTCGCGTTTGCCTGAGAAGAAAGTCTTCAGTTTGTGGGATTAGATTTAGAAAATCATTCTGAAAAACATTCCGACTGCGACTCGTACATAATCGTAGTGATTTAGCAGACGTCACTATTTTCATTCATGTATCCAGTGCTGCTTCAAAACTGCAAAGCAAATTTCTAAACCCTCTCTCCCTCGTCACTCTTATACTCAGGTTTGCTTTCTTCAACACCAATTGGCCACCAGTTCACTTGACCTGCATTTTGCCACATGCAGAACACAATCTGACACCCGTTCCACCCACAGGGGTCAGTTACTCATGTCCAGTTTACCAATTCCACTTCAGTTTACCAATTCCAGTCCAAACATAGAGACTGTGTATATATTTGCATACTCAGAACCTTCTGCTCTGAGCTGGAGTTACAAAACACACATCCAAAATAGTTATTACTTGCTGTTATCACTATTTCGAAAACATAATGGATGTGACTTCTAATCGTTATAAATGTGAACAGGTGCAGTTGTACAAACGTTCACCAAGAAATGGCTTCGAATACTCAGAGCTTTAAAAGGTGCAGCCCCTTCACGTCTTCAACACTTGTGACAGCACAGCTTCAGAGAAATCTCACTTGTAGCAATAAAAAAATGCTGATTAATCAGATTATGTGATGATATTGCACTTACATTCATCCATCCATTATCTTTATCCTTCCCCCCACTTTATCCTCTACTAGGGTTGTGGGGGGGGGGGGGGGTTCTCCATGCCCATCCATCACTGGGCACATACTCACTCACACACGCTACATGCTGCAATTTGGAGAACTCAATTGACCTTGATCCATGTTTTTGGACTGTGGGAGGAAACCGGAGAACCCGGAGGTAACCAACGTGGACACAGGGAGAACATGGAAACTCCACCCAGATTGGGATTCGAACCGGGAATCCCTGATGCTGAGAGGAGAACATGCTAACCACTAAGCCACCGTGCCTCCCAGCATTAAAAACTAATGTAAAATAATGAGAGTAAATTCTTATTTTGGGTTGAAATCCAGAGAAAATATGTTTCAAAACTAGTTTTAAACTACAGTGATGAGGCCCATCTAATACTAAGCAGAAGGTCCATAATTTAGGAGCTGCAATGGAAAACGTAACTCCAATTTGATTCAGGAATGAGATGCAGGACCAGCAGCGTCGGCCGTGACATTCTGGCTTCCTTGTTCTCCCTTTTTGCACGGACTCAGAGTCGGCTCTGTGATTGTTGTTCTGCCTTTGATCCAACAACAGAAGCATAGTTACCCCACCCCCCCTCCACCCCCTCCACCCCTCACCCAGCTCGCAATTCTGCAGTCGGACCTTTCACACAGAAGCGCGAGGCGGAATGAAGGCTTAATATTTCCTCCTTAAATATTCTGTGCAAAAGGGGCACATGGGCGCTGTGCTGTTACACGTTCTGTATCCAGGTCACATGATCTGCCCACAGACCAGCTTTTAATAACCTGACGAACAAATCAGTGAACCCCAAACGGTTTAACGCCCCTATGATTTATTTATAATTCATTAAAACTGCGTTTGGTGCAGGACGGCACTGTGGCTTAGTGGTTAGCATGTTCTCCTCTCAGCTCTTGGGATTCCCGGTTCGAATCCCCATCTGGGTGGAGTTTCCATGTTCTCCCCGTGTCCGCGTGGGTTTCCTCTGGGTTCTCCGGTTTCCTCACACAGTCCAAAAACATGGATCAAGTGAATTGAGTTCTCCAAATTGCCCCATATAGAGTGTGTTTGTGTGAGTGAGTGTGCGCCCAGCGATAGATTGGCGTCCTGTCCTGGGTCTATCTGCCCAGCGCCTGAAACATTCTCCCCTGGATGGGCATGGGGAAACCCCCTGTGACCCTGATAGAGAATAAAGTGGAAGATAATAAATAAATAAATGAATAAAACTGCTTTTGGTGAGGGTGGCACGGTGGCTTAGTGATTAGCATGTTCTCCTCTCAGCACTAGGGATTCCTGGTTCGAATCCCCATCTGGGTGGAGTTTCCATGTTCTCCCCGTGTCCACGTGGGTTTCCTCCCACAGTCCAAAAACTTGGATCAAGTCAATTGAGTTTTCCAAATTGCCCCATATAGATATATATTATATATATGATATGCCCCATATTTATGCAAACAGGGAGTAGCGACTTATAAAAGCAAGATAATGCTTGTGGTCAGTCATGGCCCCCTGTATGCTGCACCTGTTAATATCCGTTTAGTTTTTTGCAGAGTGAATGCTTAGTGCTTTACCCCCGACTGAACTGAAAGTGGGGCATAAGCTTTGGGATGGAAGTGCACTACATATCTAGACCATCATGTTTTGAAGGCTGCACCTCGGGGGGGAACCACATGATCGTCTGAGCCAAGCTCTGAGGCTGGTGGTTGTGAAAAGCAGGCCATCCAAGGCCGTGTTTGGAGACGGAACCATTGAGCGCTTGATGTCCTGTCTCAACCTACAGATCCGGATGCCTCCTGCTATTGTAAAGCGACATATTGTTGCTCCTGGTGCTGCACCTGTTCGGTGTAGCAACACAGAGCTGTAAATAGATGACCTTCTCTTCTTTCCTGTCTATTTTCCTCTCTCTTTGTCCAGCAAAAAGACCCAGTAGAGGCTGGTCTCCATGGGCTGGATGTCTGCAAATAGTCCAAGGCTGAGATTTATTTAAAGGTGCTGGCCGACCGTCATGGAGCGTGCTATGTTGTTTTATCGCTCTGCTTATCGTGCCTTAATCAGACAGAGGCTGACATTATTACTGCGCTGTGGTGACTGCGCTGATTTTATCAGTGTGCAGCAGCATTACCTCTCACTTCGCCGTGGAAACGATGTGTGAGTGAATGCGTGCAGTCCAGCAGACCGCAGCAGTAACATCAAGCGGAGAAAACCTGTATCTATAAGCTTATTCATTCACGGGCTTTTAGGAATTTATTTTCCAGCGGTCGGGTTCGCCGTCCGTCGTCTCGGGGTTTTTCTGACGTGATCAAAATGCAAAAGCGGTATTAAAGAAGCGATTATACAAATTCAGGTGGAATGCCCGGTAAGACGCTCCTCTAAGCTCCCTGCCTTGTAAGCTGCAAGCACTAGCATTTTGAGAAGGCGCATGGTCTTAAACATGTCAAGATAATCTTCTTAAATCGGGAGGAGGGGGGGGGGGAGGTGGCACGGCAGTCAGAAATAGAACTCAAAAGGAAGGTCTGCTTTTATGTTTTTGTAGGTGACAACAGTGGACAGATTCCAGGGTCAGCAGAATGACTATATCATCCTCTCGCTCGTGCGCACTAAAGCTGTGGGACACTTAAGGTAAGCGTTTTGCTTTTGCACGCATAGTCTTGTTGGCTGAACTCCACCCCCCTCCCTCCCCATCCCCACCCCCATTCGCTACCAGCAACAACCATTCCCACTTTGCTTCCCTCTGCCTCCCACGCTCTACTAAACCCCTGCAGAATTAGAACTATTTAAAAAAAAAAAAAAAGACGGGATGCAGAATGTATTGGCTTTGATGACTCAAAAAAAATATGCTAAACCCAATAATCTTCATCATTCACCGTGTGAGGCTATTCATGCACCTGTAGTCTTAGGAAAACCTTAAAAGAACGCATATATATATATATATATATATATATATATATATATATATATATATATATATATATAGGGGGGTTCAGTGATTAGCATGTTCTCCTCTCAGCGCTAGGGATTCCCTGTTCTCCCCATGTCCACGTGGGTTTCCTCCTGGTTCTCCGGTTTCCTCCCACAGTCCACAAAAAAAACATGGATCAAGGTCAATTAAATTCTCCAAATTGCCTCATATTGAGTCTGTGTGAGTGAGTGTGTGTCCAGTGATAGATTGGCGCCCTGTCCTGGGTGTATCTGCCCA